>VZTX01002199.1:55225-163441 GCA_013400915.1 Pardalotus punctatus | reverse complement strand
ATATAGATCTCCAGAGAAAATGCTGTAGAAAACCCGTAGCTGGTGGTCCAGTGCGGTATCTGATGACCACCTCTGCTCTCCCCTCGCCACGCCCAGCTAGCTCTTTGTCTCTTACAAAAGGAGTTCAAAGTCCTTAAGTATCCAGCCATTAGTAACCTAGTGCCCGAGATGGGGAAAAATTCCACACCCCTCAACCTCCAACAGTTTGGTTTGGTTTCTCGGTTTTTTTTGAGAGGTAGGACAGGAATCAGAAACAAAACATGACTGTAGCTTCCTTGGCCACCAAATTCCCTAGCTTTCCCTGCAGTTTTGGCTTTTTACTAGCATCTGAAATTGCTATTTATTTGCTCAGGGGGGTTTTGTTTCTTTTATGCAGGGCTAAAAGCAGTAGTAATCAAAAGTGTCTGAATAGTTTACCAGCTTTGGTGAAGAACTGCCTTTTCTCCCTAAGCATTAATATACCTTAAAATGGACATGTGAATAGAAAAGATATAAAAATGCTCATAAAGTCATAGAGTGGAACAGAAAATGTTTTAGTTGGATTTTTCTCCATTTTCCTATATCTAGAATAAATTTCATTTCTTATTCCTCTGGAATCTTGCTACCTCTTTTCTGGCATACTCTGCAGTCTGTTCAGATGTAGGTGAAAGACTACTGAAAATCAGAAAATTATTTTGGCTAATATCTGAGAAATTAATGAATGTGTAGCAATAAACATTGGGAAATACAATTATTTTAATCCCAAAATTATCTTGTATTCAAACCAAAATTCACTGTCACAGAGATGTACATCCAGGGAAATAAACTCTTTAAAAATATGTTCACAATAAATGTTCTACTCTGCTGATGATTTTTGTCAAACCTCTCCAATCTGTCCTCACTAGAACCAGCTCCTAATTTGTTTGGTACTGTATAAATACTCTGCATATTAACCAAATATGTGCCTTCTGCATATAAGTGGCAACTGAGAAAGCAGAGACAACATTTCAAAGGTTCAGATATTTTCTTTCGAAATTGCACCAAGAAAAAGAAAATTTTTGGCTCATGCAAATGCAATGCAATATTCAAGAGACAAACAGCAGCAATGGAAGACACAAGACAACCTGCAGGATGCTCTTCTCTAAATGCTGACTGAGTTCCTGAGCTGGATAAGGGGTGGATTCCATAAAGGAGGGTGATATGCATGGCCCAGCATGAAATTGCTTTTACTTATGCACACGTAACTAAAATATACACTGGATTTTATTGTTTGTTTCCACTCGTATTGTCCAGACTGGCAGAAATACTACTGTACAGTTTCAGCTTTGTAAGTGTGCACTAATAACCAAAGTCTAACCTCTTTTGAAAACAAAGTGGACCTCTGAATGTTTAAACACAGGAAGAGCTAAACCATGTTCAGTGGAAAAACTTGGCAGGACATTACCTTTATGATCTTCTGCTGAATAAATATGAACTTTTCTTAGAACTAGATTCTTAATAGAAAATGTTAAACATTAGACAAAAGTCAATGTTTCCCTATAAAGCAATAAACCTCATATAACCAAAGTAATCTGTATGAAGAAATAGCATCCCACATAACACAAACCATCAGGCAGTGCAAATATCAAAAGACAGCTTCAAGAGTAACATCCAGTTTCTTTTCTAAAAGCACGTCCAGCCCTTAAAACAGAACCCTTTGTGACTTATACCTATCCAAAACGGGTCCCTGAACTCCAGAGCTGATACAAGGTAAATGCTAAGTGCATGAAGGGAGAAATGGGGGAAGAAAGGGGGAAAATTGACCAAGGGTGAAAAAGCCTTTCCCTCCTCGTATGAATGAGCTGTTACTAACAGGTGGAACTATGTGCATAGCTCAGGTTAATCAGAAAGACCAGGTAAGTAAGAGCACAGACAGCACTTTGTGTCAGAAAGGGAAAACGTGACAGGCCCATGAAACCACAGGACGGAATTAACAGCACCTTTGCAACAGAGAGGGGTTTAGTAGATTTTTGTGGGCCATAGCACAAATGCTTCTGTGGCTGCCCTGTTTTTTTTAACTAAGGAGCAGTTACAGATTTTACTTCCTGGGCTTTAAAAGCACTTTGTAGACCTCTCTTGAAGATTAAGGTTTAGATTTAAGAAATAGGAGAGCTGAGATTTGATATTTGTGAAAAATGTTCTCTCTGATAAAGAGCTATCTACCCTTTCTTGACCTTCTGTGTAACTACATTCAGGATTTCACCCATCCAGTTCTGTTTCCCATTTATCTGGATAGATTTCAAGACAGAAAACTAACACTTCAAAGGCACAAAGCTCCTTACAATAACAATAGAATGGCAATTTCCTCTCTTCAGCTCTAGCACCAACCACCACACTGAAGATATGCAACTAGTAGTTAGTTCTGTCTAATCTTTTATTACTATGCAAATGAGATATGCCAGAAATACACATACACTATTATTTTCACAGGCTGATTTGAAACAAACTCTATTTAGTAATAAAAAGAAAAGGTTAAAGTAAAATTCATTTTTAAAGTGAATACTGTTATTAAACCAGTAACACAAGGTAAGAATACTGTGGTGTTCAGACCTCATGAATATATTAAGAGAGTTTCACATAATGCTGACACAGAACTGTCTGAAGAAATCTTTCATGTGGTATACATTGCCTTTTGCTCTGCACATGGATGTATTTAAAAGTTTAGATACTTTAAATAAGGAATGAGATTCTATTTGACATCATATTCCACTGAGGTTACTCTGAATTAGGAAGAGTAAGCCTGTCTCTGCAGAGATATAACCCTGTGAGCTAAGGTACTTCTCAGATATTAAATATGGTTCCTGCAAGAGTCATATTGATTTACAGAAAACCTGGAGATTAGAAAATATTAAGCATTAATCAATATTCTAATTTTATTCAGGCCCTGTATCATTTAACCTATTTAAGTACTTAAAAGTGATCACTGAATTTTATAACAAGTGGGAGAGAGAACTCTTGATGAATTTGATGCCAAGTGTACTTCAAACACTGCAGTTTAATACAATTCTGTACTCAGGAACACTAAGCCAAAATCTGAAATGCTTTAGCACATGAAGGCAGGGATATGATACCAAAAGAAATATGCCAAAATTTAAATTGCTGATAACTCAGAAGCTCTTAGAACTATGTGGCAAGTAACTGAAAGCCTGCTCTGAAAATCTGGAGTTCACGAAATTCTCAAGTCTAATATTCAAAATGTTATCTTTATTTATATTACTTTAGGGTATTTCTAGTTGAAAAAGAAACCCTGGCCTCTGTTTCTACTATGTGGAAATAGAAACTACTAGGAGCAGTCCCTGGGTACATGCTGGGAAATGTGGGATTTAATGTGTAAGTGCTGAATAACTGGAATGAGGCATGGTAACAGAACATGTCCTTTTCAGCAGTAATTCATGATTTTTGGATCATTAATCTGAAATACCTTTAAGAGGGTTTGATTTCCAAAGGTAGGTGCTTTATGGTTTCTAGCAGGAATCACTGCCCTGTCATGGTTTGGTTGGTTTTTTTAATATAAACAATCACACACACTAGAAAAATCAGCAACTTCTGAAAAAAATCTATTTCTCAAAAACACACTATTTAAAATTTGTTTCTGTTCTGCCTAGCAAATGACCACTCTGCAGAGAGGCTTCATTTACATAACACTTCTAAGGGATTCCCATCTCCCAGGTTCAGGGATTAGAGTCAGTGAGAACTGAGAGGTAAATTGGCAGAGCAATCCACCCCACAGATTTATACTTTTTGAGTCTAGCACTGATTATTCTCTCTAGGTACCTCTCAGCTAACTGAACTAAACAAATAACTTTAAAGAGGAGTTATGGATGCAGAAAAAGCGAGTGTCTTTCATTGAGCCAACTAATACAGCTGAAAAAAAGATTGCAGGCCCACAAATCCTTCACATGAAGTAAATAATTTCATCCCAAGTAAATAAAAGCACTGTAGATTAAAGGTGGCTGAAGATCAGTAATTAACAACTAATACCTTTATTCCGGGGTAAGATCATATTTAAATTTTATTCAAGCAATATTTCTTTAATGGAATACCAATTATTAAAGGAGTAGTAGAGAAAAGGTGGGGGTTTGGGCATTGGTTATCCTTTGGGAGGATTTGAGGTTTTTTGCTGTTTAGGGCTTTTTGGTTTTGTTTTTAATATAAAAGCTCTGAAAAATCATAAATCACGTCACAGAAGCCCAATCTATTTCAGTCACTTCATTTTCAAAAGATACATTAGCTTTCACTACTCAAGATTCATTAAAAAACTCCATTCCCCTCACTGATGGTTAAAAGCTGCCTTGATCCCTTCGAGAAAGTGCCATCTGTGACTGTGTCATCTGAGTATATTCAACATCAATTTATACTTGAAAAGACTTGCTTTGTAAGACAAAGCTTTTTCAAAATTATCTCTCTGAAGCTGGCATAGATGTGTGTAAAAAATATATTAAAAAGGAAGATGACAGACAACCACCTGCTTCACTTTGTGAATGCAGAGATGAAATAAACACCAAAAAATACCTAAAAATAAAAGGCCTCCACAGCATTCACAACAAGAAGAAAAAAGTCAGCACTGCAGATCCTCTGCATAAGCGATAATAGGGATAAAAGTGAGGTGCTTTTGCATGTCTTTAAATCACTGCTTGGTTTATTGTGAACCCTGCTAAGACCTTCCCAGGATTTTGCCTCCTCAGTAAGGCAGTATGACTGCAGTATTAAAGGTACACCAAACCTATAACTGGGATTTTTAGCTCAGAAGACAAAACAAAGGTGAAGAGAAACCTGACAAGCATCAATGGGCGGGTGCATGGTCTGCAAACATGTTGAAACTATGGACAGGCTTGGGTCTGCATCTTGAAAAAAGGGCAAGTCCTTTGTTGGTGGGTCAGATGTCCACTGATGCCGTTACCTGGTTCTGCTTCACTACAAGACACTTCACTTCTCTTTTTCCGTACATGAAGAATAAACACACACTGAAACAGTCAGTTTCATAAAGCAAATCATGAAGAAAGACTGCTTTATGAGAGCTCAGGATTGTAACAGGCTACAAAAGCTGTTACCGTAAGGAGAGTTTGCATTCGCACATCAGCAGGGTTCTTAAAAGCCCAAGGGTAAACAAAGACTCTTATTTTCATAGCTGCACACACAGCAGCAAGACAAATGGACAGTGAAGGACACACAATCGCTCTTGCTTAGTGACTTTACTGTCTATTATCAAGACTGCAATAACTAATAGGTGTTTACTATTTTCAGCTTTGTACATTTTAGACTTTTATTTCCCCAGATGCATTTCTTCAATCCCAATTGCTGTCCCTGTGGATGTATTCTGAATGGAATTTAAACAAATAAAGTATTTTTATATCATGATATAGGAGAATATAAGATTTGTTGTAAATATTTGTTTATGAAAATGTCTCTCCCAGGTATAGCAGCATATTAGCTGCCAAGACACTTGACAAATCAAGATGTATATATTTACAGTGCAGGGTAACACATTAGAATAAACAATAAACAAATCACAGGAATATAAGGCATATGTGGAGAATGACTGAAGGTGAATGGTTACCTGATACCAAATGATTTAAAGGTTTCCAGCTGGAAGGCATAACTGAAGGCATAGTTTATTGAATGTGTGTGCCTCTCAGAAAATAAATTACTCCTGCAGACAACATTTCAGCAGTGTACATAGCTTCCTATATTTGGGCACAATGCTCAGTACCACTCTCCTCTCTGCTCCCTGGGGTGCAAAATGTTAGAAGCCAGTGTTGAGATGCCACCAGCTGCTGCCCCCAGGAGTCTCTAAGGAGTCTCACCTGTCCTTCAAAGAGGCAACAGATTCCAGCAAGGTCCTTAATCTGTACCATGTGTCCCACCCTCCACATCAGCCCTGAGGCAGGAGATGCCAGGTGTGTCAGCCAGGATGCCTGAGGAAAGCTGGGAGCCAGGCAAAAGCAACCCCAGTGCCGGGGAGTGCAAGCAGAGCGGGGAGTGTCTGTAGCACACGATTCGTTTCTGCCTCCAGAGCAACCCCCCTGAAGCAGAGCTGTGTCTCCTGACATTCCTTCCATCCCTAAAGGCATTCCACATCCTAACACTGTGCAGGTCCATGGGCTGCTCAAAGGCCTGCACATCTCTCAGTCCATTCCTCCTGTCTCCTGCTCCACACTTAGGAAAACGTTAACTCTGAAGTGAAGGAATTTTCTTGTGTGCCTCAACAGGAAGTGAAACAGTTGACATCACCATTTTCTCTACTGACACAGAGCAGCTGACTTAGCACTCTTGGCTTTAAAATTCTTTTTCACATTCAGGGATGGGTACAGGTGGAAAAAGAAGTTAAACCTAGGAAAGAACATCACCCATTTCTTAGGCCTGTATCCTTGTCTTGTCTCCTTCTCCACTTAATAAAACAAAAATCTAACTGGTATCAAGTTTCAAAGGTGGAAAACAGTATCATATTCTGATAGTGCATAACATGATGCTCTTAAAAAGGGAAGAGGGGAGAAGAAAAGAGACCAAGATTGGCACCTATAATTTCTGCTACTCATGTTTTGTGGTCCATAGTGACAGATCACAGGTGTACCTGGCCAAAACCCTGACTCAAAATGCATCTTTTTCTACATCAGTCCAGTTAAAATGCTCAAATGATTTATAAACTCACCCTAATTCTCAAACCCTGAACAACATGTTCAAGACTTTAAAAAAAAAAGTCTTCCTACACTCTGTTTTATAACCAGATTTTTATATTTCCATTCAAATATCCATCCTTCATAACCTATACTCAGAATGGCTTAAAATTCCAGGCCCAAGAGCAGGAATCTTTGTGAAGGCAGGAATTCCAGAGTTTAGTTATATTCACAAGCACAGCAAGGTGGGCAGACATTGCAGTCACTCCCAGGCCCTCTGACAAGGTCACCTGCATGCCATGAGGTGTGAGGCAGCAGGAAGCACATGAAAATCTAAATAATCTGTCTGTATTTAACTGTATTTGAGAAAATCACCCAATCAAGTTCATCAATACTCACCCTGCAGTCAAAATGCATGATGTCTGCTGGATTTATTCCTCATCCTGACAGATGCAAAGCTCCAGCTCCTCTGCCTGTTCCATCCCAGCTCCCTCATCTACACTAAAATCGAAAGGAGGAGTTACTTATTGCCCATCCCAAGTTTCAGCTGGCCATAAATCTAACACACATTGCTTTACCAAACATGTTTATATCAGAATACTTACACAGAGTGTCCAGGACACTGGACAGGGATTTAGTGGCAAACCAAAACTGAGCAAAACTGGAGGTATATCGCTGGATAATTATAGTTTCCCTGAAGTTTTGGGTTTTTATTGCACATAAGCTACAGGGCTATTAAATGAATGAAAAGCCATTTTCCAAAATTACATTTTTCACTTGGAGACCAATTTATCTTCTATTTTCCCTGCACAGAGATTTTGCTTGATGTAGCAGCAGAATTGTGGGTATTTGCCACTCTTTCTTTCCAGATGTCAAGCACATCTCCATTTTTCTCACCATATGTGAAATAATCTTTTTTCCCATTTTCTCAAAGCATATTGAAAGCTTTGCAGACTGTCATCCTCCCAGTCCCTTGAGGAAGGACATTATTTTTTTTTAAATTCTATTTGTTTTCAGTTCTGTTCTTAGATTCCATATTTAATAAGTTAGTTTATAAAACCCACTATATTTTTGCAATGCTTAAAGATGTAAACAGTTAAGATCCATACAGACCATACCCGTGTAGCTTTTCACTGACAATTCTCTAGGAAAACTCACACTACAAACAAATCCAGTCAGAAATAGGTCTCTTTCATGGTTTTAATGGAGGAACAGGAAGATCACATTAATAAAATCACACAGTGTAGCAAAAAAGCTCAAGAAAGGATCGTTGTTATCTCAATCCTACTTTGGACAGGAGCAGCATCTCATGGATGATCTTAAGATCAGTGTTAGGACATTTTGGGAATAGTAGCTGTTATCAACATCTCATTTTCTTCCCTCACAAGAGCCTTAGTGAATGAAGGAAACTGGTTTAAATTGCAGATATAAAATTGGCAGAAGGATTTAGTCTGTGAATTACAGTTCCTAACTGCAGGGTCCTCCATAATTTAAAGCCAGATTAATACTTTGTTTCCTTTTCATGGATGACGCCTCTTCTTCCAATATTACTTTGATTTGCTTGATAAAGCAGTTACTTGATTTATGTGATTTTGTGATTGAGTTCCTATAATACAGGACAGGAACAAGATCTTGGCAGTGTAAGAAAATAATCCTCTCCTATAGCATTGAAAAATGCCATGACTTATGATTGAAACAGAAATCAGATCTGGGTAAGTAGAACCCCTCTGAAATGAAATGAACTGTGACTGCACAAAGGCAAGGCTCACAGCTCTAACAGCAACTTTTGGAAGAGCACTCCACCACTTAAAATGTTTGACATAAGAAAGTAATAAATTATTGTATTTTTAGAAAATATTATAATTTAAATATTATATTATGATTCCCCATCAAATAGTTCTTTTTTAGGCTTTAAAGATATATTTTTAATGCTAAAAATACTTAATTAAAATTGCTGCAGCAAGCATACCATGTAGGTGTTGATTGAAATTCTGTTACTGGATACAAATATGAAGGCTTTCAAAGTTTAGAATTTGATTTTTGATTGAGGGGGAAGAGAGTGTTGCTGTTTCTTTGCTTCACAACACATTCATTCATGTTTCCATCTATAACAGAGATGTCAGGATCTCTTGGACATTTGGCTTCAATGAAATGAAGAAAAAAATGTCAGCTGAAAGCCCATTTCAAAAATAAAAACTACATTGCTATAGGAAAATTTAAAAGTCTTACGTAATTTTCCATTTAATTTCCTTCAAACTGAAAGGATTTCTCCTGCCAATGCACAGCTTTCAATACACTGGGATTTTATACTGTTTGCTGACACTGCTGCTGAGATAATCCAGCACTATTCTTTCAATTCTTCATTACTACAGTATTTCCCATACTCTTTCCTTCACATGCTAGTGTAAATTACTCAGATCAAAAGAAGAAAACTCATAATTTTCCTTTTCCTGTAAGCAGGAGATCCTTAGCTGCTATAAATCAGCTGATATTTACCTGCTGAAATGCTGTCCCAGAGAGAGTCTGGGATTTAGCTGAGAGTACTGGGGGAGCTTTAAATATTTAAATAGTACATTTCCATCTAGCAGATTTCATTTATTTACTGGGTGTCACCCTAGTCATTTGAGTTTGAAATTACTAATAAGGCTACTAATTTCTGACTGGCCCAGATACTACATTAGGTGCTGATTTAAAATCCAGCTAAAAGATCTTTGTAGAAATCAATTTAAAAGAAGCAATTAAAGATATTACTTTGGCAGCTGCCTAAAAAGAAAACTGGCAGATCATCATTAAGAGCATTTGGTTTAATATTGATTACTCTTTGGACTGTTCAATTAGGCTTCTAATTAGGATTGATTTGTTGTGTCCTTAGTGATGAAAGCAAAGATGGCACCTGAGAAAAAAATAAAAGCATAGGTGGCTGGGTTTTTTAATTAACGTGAACATGCACGCCCTTTGAAGAAAAGCTTGTAATATCCTACATATTCTATATTTTTTCTGTTCCAATCTCAGACTACACATACACAACCATCTGTATCTTAGAAACCTCCTGGTGTGATTCAGACTATCTGAATAGACAGAACTAGAACACAATGCTGCTTTTTCACAGGGTGTGAAAGGACACCCCACACACTCAGAAGGAAAGAGAGGAAAGAAATTACCAGGCCATTAAGTTCCTCCTAACTGATCCCCGTGGCATTGAGAACTATTCTCTTTCTGTTTGTGTGTCCTGTGCTTACAGTTATCTCATGACAGAGTTAAAATTCTCATGGAAGGGGATTAAGACCTCACAGTAGTTCCTAAAGAAATTCCCACTCTTGATGCTCACTTGTACACATGTGTTTTGAAGCAACTCTTTCTGCCTCCAGCAGGTTCCTGGCTCAGAAGAGGCAGACAGGGCCCAGCCTGTGAGCTCCATCGCTGCCTCAGCTGAAAGCAGGGCCCTGCACTGCACTTGGAGCTTCCACAGGTTTTATCCACATTAAAGAGTATTCCACACCTACTTCAGCCAGGTGCCACTTCCCTCTCCCAACCAGACATCGCTATTATCAGCAATGTCCTCACTGACCTTGACACCTTCCTCCACTGCTCTCTCTTCTAAATACCTTTCCTTGGTCACCCTGTAAGCAGTTACCAATTCCTTCATGTACTGGGGAAAGGGAGAAACTGAGTCCTGTCTGCAGCTGCCTGCACCGAAATTATCCTGCTGCCTCACTGTCTTTGTTTGGTAATCCTTCCATGTAAACATTAATATATACCAGTTATCTAGAGGCTCTGAACCTAGCACTACCTCTTCATTAAATGCTTGAAAAGCGAGTCCCCATAAACTTAAGTCAACAGAGGATTCTTTCATCACCTTAGTGTAATCTTCCTGGATTTGCACTGACATCATAAAATGGAACATAATGCTCGTTATTAATGTATAGCTACAATATTGCAGTGGCATCAACTCACATGAAGCTGACTTTGAATGCATAAAAATGTAGGCATTTACTAACAGCCACATTCATTCAGGTCCCTTCCAGTTCTGAAGTGTACTAATATCCCTACGGTGACAGAAATTGCTGCAATCTTGTGATATCTTGAGAGCTGTTAATTGACTTTGTGCTGGCAGGTAAGTGCCATTAGCTTAGGATGAGGATCCACTAATTGTGCAAAGTAACTGCTGTAAGTAGCTTTTGCTTTCTGGAGTACTTAAATGAAATTCAGGGATTTGTTCTCATTAATGGCAGTAACATTTGTGTATTCAGAGTAGAAGCAGAGCCTACCTCTGTCTATTTGATCTCATTATTGGATCAGGTAGGAAGTGCTGAGCCACAGCCTATGAACCAACCTGATTTAAATTCAAAATAATTTAAAAAAAAATCTCACCTTACACGCTAACTGAATCTTATTTACATGAGCTATAGAGAGATTCAAATAATTTCAAACGAACTTTGGAAATTCTTAATGTATCTCTCTAGCAGCTGTGAGATTATTCTTCAAAGGCCAATTTCTATGTAACTATAGGGTCCATTAAGGTCTGATTAACCAAGCAAGGTTAATCTGTCCTATTATTTATGCTTTAGGAACTAAACATACTACAGAAAACTAGAAGTTTTCTGCATCCAAGAAAGAAGCAGACAAAGCATATGACTTCCAAATATATTACAACAGTGACATTTGACATTTCCCTCAACCCCAGAAAGGACTCTGGGAGTAAAAGAAGTGCCTTACTGTTTTAAAAGGGAAGTGGATGGAGTGTGTGTGTGTGTATAGGACTGGTGTTCTTAAAATCCCAGACTATTATTTGGTTAAAGAATTGTTACTCACACAGTTCACTGCAGCTGCAGAACAACTAAAACCTAACAGACAGGCAGGGATTCTCATGCCTCTATTAGAAAAATTAGCACCACTCACTTAAAATATCATTTACACTACAATTCAGATTCCCAGATTGTGAGAGACCAGTAGGAAAAGCATAAACCTTTGTTGCACTGGGTCAGATTTTATCCAGGGTGAGACAAATTAAATATCAGAGGCATGAACAAAATAATTTGGTTCTCAGGGCAAAGACAGAGCTGGAGCTTGAGCTCCAGCAGCGTTCTCATTGCCTGATCTGCTAAGATTTTGTGATGTGGAGAAAGAGGCATCAGCAGCCACAGAGGGTGCAGCGTGTGCCGCCACTGATGCTCTGCAAAGCGCTTCTCACTCCCTCCCACTTGGGAAGTGAATTCATCTGAGTGATTCTGGTCTGATGTTTCTCATTACTGATTCATAGTTATTCAGGCTGTCTCCAATTATGACTTGAAATCCTCTCCAGGGGATGCAAAACTCATGTAAAATGCTCACTCTACTAATGCACCCTACATCTGACACATAAATTTACAAGGCAAGGGCAGACAGAGACCAGGCATTATCACAGGCTTTCCCCATTTCCTAAATTTTCACTCCTAACAATATTCTCTGTCACCTGCTCCAGGATTTTGTAAAGTGAATTAGAGTTCCTCCTCCTCAGAGCTGAGATCTCACCTGTCCAGCACATTGGTCAGTCATTCTACATCTCACTGCAATGAGAGAGAGCATAGAGGGCTGTAGAAGCTTAAGGGTATTCTGAAATGAACCTCAAAGGGCAAAGTGTTTAGAAACTAATAATTCTTATCCTTGGAGCAGAAGGGTATAAGAGTGCTGTACTAGTGGCAAATTGTTTTTCAGTACAGCCTAATAATTGACTGTCACTTTGAACAGCCCTTAGCACAGCTGAACACAGGGTAGAGAACATACTGATAAAGAAAGAAACAAAGAAAGAGAATAGGCTGTGGTTGAATCTCATTTGTAAGGCAAACGCCCCTCTGCTTCAAAATAAATGGCAAAGTATGACCCTAGAAACCATAAAACATTCTATCTTTTACAGGAAACAAAAGCCAGTTATCTTCTATGTTCAGGAAAAAAGTATTAAATGTTTTTATAATTAATATCTAGAGGTCTTTTGTACAGAAGAAACTTGTTTAGGATTAAAATCAGCACCAGTTCTCATTAATTTGCCCAGCGGTGAGACCCAAATGCAGCACAACATTGGTACCACGCTTCACTCGAGGGGTGCAGAGGCTCAACACCACAAGGCCATTTCACCTCCTGGCCAGAGAACTAAGCCCTGACAGAGTGGCAGGACGGAGAAATGAGGAAGTGGGAGGAAAATAGAAGGAGAAATGGAAAGGAGGTGGTCTGTTAAATTGGTATGAAAGTAGAGGGAACCAGCTGAGCCTGCTCTCTGCTTTCAAAGCAAAATTTGCCTGACTTAATCCCTGCCAACAGAAGGGCCCAGTCTGGAGTCCTGCTGGCAATGTCCCCTGTACCATTTATACAAATGCCTGCTCACAAACATGGCTGGTAACTATGGGATTAATCTGCTTTGACACAGTCTGGTCAAGGAGTTTATGCAACAGTCATGGGGCCAAGACACTGTGATCCCATCTTTTGTTTTACTGTTTATGCCAGCCACACACACATCATTGTTATTCTTTGATAGCTTTAAAACCAAACAAATAAAATGTGTCCTCAGATTGCAGCCTTCTTCAATCAGGATTTAGGGGCGGTCACCATCCCTAAGACTCACACCACGTTAAGACAGTCAGTTAAAGTCTGGCTGGGCACACTGACCTGGAAGGCTCCAGCTGCAATGGAAAAGCCACGTGTAAGAGTGAATGCTGTTCAGTTCTGCAGGTCTGCTCCAGCCCTGGGTTCCATCCCTGCAGATAATCGTTGTAGCTACCAAACTGTGAGTACAGGGTAATTGTGGAAGGGTGCCCTCTCAAAGGCCCACAGGGATCAAATATCTAGGAAAGTGTGTCACAAGTAAATGCTGTGATCACATAACTCTGACTGCAGTTTGTTTCTGATAAAATGATTGTTCAGCCAAATATAATGGCTTTTTTTTTCTTTTTCCAAGGTGCTGTCATTAGTTCGTAAACAGCTTACAAAAGTGTCAGCTCGGGGTTTCTCAGTTTCTCCTAGATCCTGAATTTTTTTGGGACATATTGAAACTATTTCTCTCTGCAAACAGCTTCCATTACACAACTGGATGCTCTGGTCCCTGCAAGTAAAGGGGCCGGGACGGTGTAAGAAAAGTTGTCTAGTTTCAAGAAATGCATTTGATTCACACAGGTCAGTTCTTTCTGAGAACACACTACATCCTGATAATGCCTCAAATGCCACCAAACCTCCTATTAGATCATTGCTTGCACACACTACAGCTTCTTTTAAATCATCTTCCTGATGAGAGATCATGCTTTAAAAAGAGAAGGAAAACACCCCAAGCCCCTTTAGATTCCCGAGCAACTGCCTTAAAAGCATTTATGCCCGAGAAAGTGCTATTTCTTCTTGCTCATCAGCTTTCATCACATGTTCAGTAGAGCAAAAGAAGAGTTAAATTTACCTCTCTAATTACACAGAATGCCCTGAATTACCAGAAAACAGCAGCAGCTCACTCTGAGCAGATATTTCAGGTACATTTGGCAGCTTAAGCTCAAGCTGTGTGTCTGTCAATAAGGGTCTCTTAAGTTTTCCATACAGTTGCAACAAACTTCTTACATGTCATACAATGTATGCTACATTAGCAAATATTATGCAAATTACAAATTAATTATAAAAATAACATGCTACTCTTAAAAACTAAAAACTCCCCTAACATAGGCATAACTAAATATGCATGCTACCTAAAACTGAATCATATTTAGTTCAGGCTTGAAAAACTAAGATCAAAGGTTTTTGTGTTTTTGTTTTCTAATAAAAATGTGAATGATTCTTTCTTAAATGAAAAAAAAAAAAAGTCAGTCCAAACTGAAAAAATAATGGAATAGTCATTTAAATTTTAAACAATTAATTTCTCTGTGCATCTGTCATTAATATTTGGAAGGAAATTAAAAGGCAGATTTCTTATTTCAAATGTGATGTACTTGAATCCATGTAAGGCTCTCAATCCAGGTGCATCAAAATTTGTTACCCCTCATTTGTTTACAGACAGGTTGCAAACAGCTAATGAAAAAAATTACCATAGAATTAATTAAATACAATTTGGGGGGGGGGAAACACTAACAAATTCCAGTATCATCACAGAAGCACACAAACTTCATCTACCAAGTCATCCCAAAAAGCAGGCAGAAAGACTTGGGACGTGTTGAGAACGAGGCCAGTGCATCTGGCATGTAAAGCTTGCCAGTGGGTAGAGAAACATGCATAAGGATCTGACTGGAATAATCCCTCCAGTAAACACTACTTAGAGTTGGAAAATTTACAGGACTTAGGAATAGAGGGGACAGAAAGAAAAGCCAGCAAGGGCTTGATACAATAAGTTTTTTATACCATAAGCAGCTCATCTTGTGCCTCAGAAACATCTTATTTTAATTTTTTTAGAAAAAAATACACCTGTACTGCTGAGATAATCATAAGGCGCCTAAAAATGCAGACTAAAATCTCAGAAAGAAAGCAATGACACAAATACTTCCTGAGGATACCAAAGACACAGAAAAATTTAGAGGCACATTGAGAAGATGAAAAACACTCCTCAGGATATTTTTTTGCTTAGCTTTCAAAGACAAGAATCCACAAATTGGAGCATTTTTTGTGAAGCAACTGACACACAGCCAAATTAATCTTAGCTTGGGATGGCAGATGCCAGTACGTTTTCTCCTGGAAATACTAATGAACTTAGCTTCTATTGTGAGTTTTGTTCAGGATGCCTCCATGGACTGAGGAAGGGAAGAACGCATTGCTGAGGGATTCCCTCATTGTGGTGCAGCTCTGGACTGACTTGGCTGGAGTTTCTCTATTTTGTGAAAATAAGAGCAAACTTGGTTTCATACACTTCAGGAACAATCAGTTTTCACATCTGCTGGGATCAAAACAAGTTTCTTTTGCAGTAGATAGCCTTTTCCTCTCTGTAGCACTTTTGCAGTTTGATACCTGCCAGTGACAACTTTGAAAATGATCCCCAGGACCAGCAGGTGAGCCCCTGGCAGATTTATGCTCACTGCTGTTGCAAGCAACAGCCAGGAAAAAAAAAAAAAAATCAAAGCAAGGAGCAAGGAACAGTGTTATCACACTTAAAAAAATGTCTGTTACTAGTTCCACAGAAATAAATACAAATATATTTTCAGTATTAGCCCCGAAAAGAACACATTTTAGGCCACCTAGCCATCTCCTAATGGAGAATACATGGCAGCTGCACTTTGCGTAGATGCATTGGAAGTAGCCCACTACCAATGACAGTAAAGGGGAACACGGTTTTTCCTATGACCAATCTTGATTCATTATTTATAGAGACGCCTCCAAACCTCCCACAAACCCCCCAGCAGGAACTTGCACCTTGCACTGAAGATGAGTGAGCTGTCACACCGGCCGAGCTTCTCCCTTCCACCATGACATTCCAAGTGCTGTTCCAGGGCTTCCACAGATGATTTCTCCACAGCACTAACCAAGTTTCACTATATCCAGATAGCAGAGGGATGATGAGAAGATAGGCAAAGAGAGATCAAGGATGACACAAAGTATGCATATTCTGGTACAGCTATATTTCTATATACTCACATTTCTACTTTCCTGGGAATATTCTAAACCTATTCACAGGAATCCTATATTATTACTGTAAAAGCCTGTTACTCATTATGCAGCTTGATTTCATACTGAAGATGGCCCCCAACTTTGCTGCAGATGTATAATTTGAGAGTTTATTTCCCCTTTCACATGAAAATTTCTCTTTAAAGGACATACTTTTTTTAACTTTCCCGAAAAAAATACCAAAATTATATATATATAATATTATGAGGCATAGAGATGTGAAAATGGTCCAATTCCTTTCATTTTGCAGGCACTGGAGTCCATAAGTTGTTTTTTATTAATATTTTTCAGGTAGATCCATTGGGGATAAAAGATAGTGGTATGAAGAATGGACATCCACAGCCCACATTCTGTGAGGAAATCCTGAAATATCTGGCATTGTTTAGCCTACAGAAAACATGTTTAGGGAATATTAAATAACAACCTTCAAATATACAAAACACTGCTGCAAAAATAAATTTTTTCCAGCTACACAGCAGATATTGCAAAACCCAAGGAGTTAAAATTTCTACGTGAATGTTCAAGACTAGTTTTAAAAAAACTGCAATAGTTACACTGAAACCATATGGACCACCAATAGTAGAGAACAGAGTAAATGACCTTTTGATTTGTTAAATATTTTTCAGCTGGCTCTAATTATAACTTCCTTGCTGATTCATGAGCAAGAAATAGTCCCATATGAATCAGCTAAATTATTGCCTGTGAATAATTCATTTAGCATGAGTATAAAACTATACACTTTAAATTGAAAGAAAGCATGTTTTAAAAATGCAGGTGAAGGAAATAAATATGTATTTCTTGACCAGATGTGTTCTAAAGCAGAATGCTTGGATTCATTTATTTCTCCTGGGTCTTTGTGGATAACAGCATCACTTATGGACAGAGGATGACTCTGTTTCAAAAACAAAAGTGTAAATACAAGCTTTCAATCCTTATGAATCTATGAGCTGTCCAAAGTGTGTCACAGAAGGCACAGTGGAATCATCAGCAATGCCAGCCCTTGACTGAGGTCTGTCGTATGATTTAGGTCCCTGACCTTCACTGGAGCCTGCCTGCCACTGTGCACCTTTGGCTGCAGGGAAAGAAACAGTGAACTTCGACTGCACAGACCCTTGTGCGCTGATAGGTTTCAGTTTTTAAACAAAATCACTGATAAGGTTTCAGGTTCCTTCCTGATCTCAGCATGGAAAAGCAATATCTTAACAGTGAAAGTCAGTTTTGCTTTTCAATCCTACATCTTATTTTAATGGGGTTTCTCTAACGGCCCCCATTGTAGAAGACACCATGATGTGAGGAACATCTTAAAATGTTGAACCTTCCTAAGGAAATGACATCTCCGGTGTCCTCTTTTGGACTGGAAGTCATTCATCCTTCCGTTATCTTAGGTGTAAATGAACACAATGAAAGGACCCTGGTGTAAACTTAACCGACGTGAAAGATCACACCAGGGCTGTTTAACCTCCAGTAATAATTAAAGTGCTTCGGTGGCTACACTTCAGTGCTAATTTATAATTAACTTCAGGTGCTTCTTTGATCTTCCTGATACATATTTTCCCTGTTTCCTTATCAAGAGTCTCCATGCAGTCTGTAATTATGCTTCTTAGTGCAACCATAGCTTTAAGTAGATGCATTAATAGAAGCTGTGGGAAAATATTGGTTAAGCCAAAGCAAGCCCTTACCTCTGAGCTGGAGCATCATCTGAGGCACTGCTGATTAAAAATGCAGTATTATATAAGTTCCTAATAGGTTTGCCATAAAAACAAACCAATGATCCCCAGTTTTAAGGTAATGGATGACAGAAGCAGAAAAGCTTGCACCCTACCAATTATCTACATATTAAGGCATTCAGAGCATTCATACCACAACACTACAAAATGCAACTGTCATGTTTTGTATCCAACTAGGCTCTTCACCTAAAGAGGAAGATATCTCAAACTTTTTTCTGAATAATGAAATATTGAACTGAAAAGATTTTTTTTTTTTAAGTGTTAAAAGCTGTTAAAGAGTGGTACAGCCAAACCTACCTGAAGCAAGAAACAAATATATTAGTGCAAGGGAGCAGAGCAATATAATGCATTTTCTCAGCTAAACGAAAGACCAGTAATCATCAAAAGAAAACTCTAATCTCATATTTTCAGCACATAAATAAGGTATGCATCAGGGATAATGTAAGTGAGATCCTCATATTAGACACTTTCTGTCTGAGAAACATGAAGTGGAGATTGCAACAAGTGCTAGGGGCAGCTCTTCTGTAAACACATCAATCTGCAGGCACAAACTGGGACGGGGGTCACTTCCTCAGTCATGAAACTGCTCTTTCACTGATATGCCACTCCAAAATCCAGCAATG
The DNA here is from genome assembly GCA_013400915.1 of Pardalotus punctatus. NCBI lineage: Eukaryota > Metazoa > Chordata > Aves > Passeriformes > Pardalotidae > Pardalotus > Pardalotus punctatus. The sequence continues at coordinate 144,865 of VZTX01002199.1, read as the reverse complement.
GCCACACTTATGCAGGTATAAAACATGCTCTATACCCAACATTTCATCCCCCAGGCAGAGGAAGTCTGAGTGCTGCAGAGCACTAGCACTGATTCACAGCACGGATGATCATGTGTGCACAAGTGTTCCTGGCTCTTAGACAGGACCAAAACGGAGAGGCTGGTATTATTGTAACTCTAGCAACATCAGTATCACCTTCTAGTGCACACAAGTTTTAAGAAAATTGAATTTCCAGATGTATTTTGAGATGTCATTTCACAAATTTGTTTCTTAACTAATTGCTGAACAGGGTGGCAGCACAGGTACATACTAATCCTGACATACTGCTCAAAGACTTCTTCCAGTGACGTGACCTCTCCACTCTAGGACAACTTCCCTCCAAATCAGTAATTCCATAAGAATCAGAATCATTCCATAAGAGTGAAAGAGGGAGAAAAAAAAAATCACATAACATGTGAAATTCACAAGCAGAAGCTATAACTGATGGGTGAATAAACATGAAGCCACATCTTTCATTTTACTATTTTTTCCTTCTACATAGATGAGATAAAACCAGGCAAAGCAGCAGAGAAATTTTTAAATGTCACAGATACAGCAGTCTTCCCAACATACATCATCAGATGAAAGGCATGTTGTGCTTATTTTACTGCAGACTCATTCATTATTCTACCTGGCAGCAACCTGGAATGTTAAAAATAAATATTCCTAGTATGTTAAAAATAAATATCCCTATCTTCTAGTCAATGCCACACAGCACAAACTGGAGATCTGCCAAGTGCAAATTGAGTGGCTTGAGGAACTTTTTCCCTATGTCAACAGAAGCAGCTGTCCATCCTCATAAAATCTATGTGGGCCAATATATTCTCCTGCTTAAGAGTCAGAATTTTGGAGTGTGCCTTTCAGATAAAAGGTTGAGTGTTGTCCATGATGAAGATCCCATTTCTGTAGAGCAGTAGTCAAGTACCCCTGGAAGAACATTTGGCATGGCCTTGCCAAAGATATTTTGGGAGTGAGACTTTTTTTGTCTGTTTAAAAAAAAGAATGTGTCCCTTTCTAAAGTGCTCTCAGAACTCTGGTTTTTCCATTCAAAACCACTGCAATCCTCCTTGCACTACCAAAGCTTTCATTTTGATTTTATCATGAATCCTCCTTGCACTACCAAAGCTTTCATTTTGATTTTATCATGAATCCTTCTTGCACTACCAAAGCTTTCATTTTGATTTTCTCATGGACGGCTTTTATCAAACAGTAAGAAAACCCACACTGTAACCTATTTATGAAGTCTTGTTACTGGCCCTTGTGTCAGACATTGTAATTGCTTTATGATGTTATGACAGAGATTAATTTATGTTACAATGTTTCTTTTCTTATGTTTGTGACACACTTTTTCAAAATACAAGTGATACCTTGATGATACATGTTCATCCAGAAACAGTTCCATTCAGAATTTTTGGAACTTCTCTCAGAAATTACAGTATATCTTTATGTGTGCTGAGTTTTTTTAGGAGCCCTTCAAAGAGTAGCCTAAAATATCTGTGCAAGAATGTATAGGAAACTATGTGTACCATCAATATAACAAACCAATTAATCTATTACATATTGATTAGAAAAATTAAAACCAAGCCAGCTTACTTTTTAATCCCTTTTTTGGTCTTTTGCCATGGTGAAAGTTGCATCAGGGAAATTACACTTAACGCTATTATCCTTCAGGTCAGCTCTTCCATATTTTAAATAGCAGATTTTTTTCTGTTCCTGTTGCACTAATCAGACTGGTTTGTGTGTCAGAAATCACTGGGATCTTGTGACACTCAAGCATCATATACATGGAAAATTTCAGGGTTACTGATGATTGTATTCCCTAGTCAGGTAGTTTGCCCTGTTCCAATCCTAAGAGGAGGTGACCAAGAAGATGGAAGCAACTTTTACTGAGTGCTTGACAGGAAGCTGAGAGACAATGGGCACACATTGCCCATAGAGCTCCTGGAGTATCTGTCCCTTGAGGTTTTCAGATCCAGACTGGAAATTTCAAATCCAGACCTGGTCTGAATTCATTTGTTACCCTGTCCTGATGAGAAGATGCTTTGGCTCTTAATTGAAAAAAAAAAAATCATAGAAAAATATATCAATCAGTAACTGAAGCCAAGACAAATTCAAGTGAAATATGAATCTTATAGTTGTGACAGTGAGTGGGAATTTTCTGTTAATCTATTAACTACTCAATGCTAAAATCTGATAGGTGTATTGGTTTTGTTTGTTTGGGTTTTGTTTTTTATAAATGCCTTTTTTTCATAGGCTTTTCAGTAATTATTTGTGTTGAAGAATATACAGTCACTGTCCACCACAAACATTTTTGTTGAAGCCAATCATATGAATAAAACAATGTTTGAGCAGAAACTGCAGAACCTACTGTAATATAGGAAAAAAACCCTCCACAGAACTAAACAGAATAGCCAGAACTAGCACAGCACATTTCCTTGAGAAATTACAGAATGGTCTTGTAGGGCAGAAAACTTCAGTTCAAATCTATCAAAATAAGTGCTAGTTTTCTTAAATGCATTCAGTACTACAAAGCACATACCAAGAGGAACTAGAATAAAAATTAAATAATTCAAATAAATGAATGGATTAGATTAAATGCAGTGTGGTCACAAATGTATGATTCAGCAAGGATAGGAGCACACATTTAAATCAAGCTAAAAAAGTCATTTGTCAGCAGCAAACATTAAGGTAACTTGAGAACCCAAGGAAAATAAAAAAACTGAAAGAGTGACTTTGAGCAGGAATGGTTTTACATGACTACATCAGAATGTGTTTGATGCACACTAAAGAGAGATCAGCCCAAAGGCCCTGAAACTTAAATATACAGAAAGCAACTATTTGACTTTCATTAAGTGCCCATAAAAATAGTGATCTTCCTCCAAAAGCAGTGTCACTGCTGAAGAAGGAGCAGCCCCAAGACAGTACAAGAAGGCTCAGGCCAGCTCTGAGGGCCTTCCACAGAATCCATGGCACAATTCCTGCTGAGTTCAACAGGACTTCATCTTCCCTTGTTCCTCCACCTCAAATCTGCATTACTGGGCATCTCTCTGGGCTCCAACTGGAAAACATTTGCATCCCAAAGCAACAGCAAAAGCAGCAGCCGAATTTGTGCCCAGAATGCCTCATTCCAGTGCACTCCTGCCTAATTCCTGAAGCCACAGTGCTGGCATGAGAACTCCCAGCTTCCACCCTCTCTGGGAAAAGGGTCTTCCCCGGCTCTGATTTAGTGCCAAAACAAAGGGCTGCAGAATGCCAGCACTAGCTCATCCTCACTTGAAAGGCTGGGAGAAGTTTGGAGACACATAAATACACTAAAGTATAGGTTTATTCCCATGACAGTGAATTGTTAGAGGCTGTACCTATAAACCTTACAGTTTCTTTACAGGAACACATGAAATAACACAGTCTGCAACTATACAGGTAACAACTGAACACTTTGCATTGCTGCAAAAACAAACAGACTAGAGAAACAAGCAATATGACAGGAAATGCTACAAAACATATTTTTCTTTGCAAAGGGGGAGAGAAAAGCACAACTCTGCAGCATGTCCTATTTTCATCATCATTTTTCTCAGTGTCCATAAAATCCCTGGCAAGCAACAAATCACTATGCAACCAATAGGCTGTAAACACAATTTTTTCTGCAGCTTTTCATCATCTGTGGGTAAGCAGGTCACAAGGAACTACCAGTGTTAGAGAGGAAGACTTCTGTCTACAGGGACACTGTCACCCTGCACAGCTATGGCACAATATGATTCTGATCCCTTTATTCTGCTCTAATGCTGCAGATAAAGCTGATACAGCTTCTGGGAATAAAAATACATTCAACCCACATCTCAAATTTGAAGTTAAAATCAAATATTTATTCCAGAATAGAAATCATATTTTCACCAGCTCTATAGAGGACAATTCTACAATAGTCACAGGAAGAGTTACTGCTCTAGTTCTTTGTTTAAAAAAAAAAAAAAAGAAAGAAAAAAAAAGTCCTCTCTTCTCTCACTGTCACAGACATCTCTAGAGATACCTTGACTTCACACTGCCCCTTCTCTTCAGACACTATTCAACAGCAGACTATTCTGTACCCTCACACCTGGAAAACGAGTCCCAGCAGGATGCAGGTTACATCCAGGACACCACTGTGTCACTCATAAAGACATTAACATAGTTCCACAGAGAGGATGAAGCAGAATTTCTGTATTTAATACATGTAACTCCAATAGCGTTAATTACAACAAATTGGTAAGTGACCTATCTACTACATCCATGCAATTACAGCAATGGGATATGATTCTAAAGAGGAATGCAGGCTAGTTAATAGCCTTTCATATACAAAGTCTAAAAAAAGGATTATGATTGCCAAAAGAATTGGCCTTTTTAAGAAAAGCAGATGGTGGTGCTGGAGGGAATAAAGCCTGACTCTTGTGACCCAGCCTGGCCAGGGACTCTCACAGCTGTCTCTTCCCATCACACCAAAGAAGATTTTAGGATTATTATTGCTTCTTGCAGCAAATATATTCGGAACCACAGCCTACCTCCAGCTCCCAATAACTGAGGGTGGTGGGCAGGAGGCAGCAGGAGGTGAAGCTGAGATTCCATGGGGGTTTTGGGGAAGCAGTTTCAGCAGGCAAGGTGAAACTCTTCAAGCAGAATCACAGAATATCCTAAGTTGGAAGGGGCCCACAAGGATCATCGAGTCCAGCTCCTGAGTGAGTGGCCCAATCAAGGAGGCTGAATGCCCAAAACTGACATTCCTGTTCCGCCTTACGCAGACACCAACTTGGAGATTAAAACAGTTTAAATCAGAGGGGTTTCTTCTTATACTATCAATCTGAGATTTTTCTGAGCCTTTCAGTTCAGCAAAATGTTTTGATTCTTGGACTTTTTTGTTAGTTCAGGCTGAAAGCAATGTTGAAATAGCATTTCCCTCAGGAAAGATTCTACTCTTCAGTCCTTTCTAGATATTATTTTAATCATGACTCTTTAAATAGAGTGAAATGGCCTAGCTAAGCATCAAACTGGGAATTGTTAAAGAAAGTATGCTCTAACTGTTTCTCCATTTCTGAAAAATCCATTTACAGGGTTGCAAAGGTATTTACTTTTATACGCAGGCAGTGTTTCTGCTCCCACAGCAATTTTGCTCTATACATGAACTAGCACTTTAGGAAAGAGAAAATGGAAATACCTATTTTCTGCCCTTAAAATTAGTTTTTAAGCTTTGGAATGTTCCCAGTCTTCTGTTTATAAACAAGGAATGGTACTGGGTCCTTAAAGACCTGCTTTCATTTTACTGGGAGTATCTTGTGTTCCCCTCTCAACTTTCGCTTTACTACAAAAAAGCCTCATAATCAAATGTATTATAGTTTAGATTAAAATAAATTTGGCCTCTTACTCCTTGTGGTATCAACACTAAGTTATAACCTACACAGACACTTGGAGTCAAAGCACTTCAATGAAGCTGGGCCCAGTTTGGCAGAACACTGAATTATGTATTTTTGGCTCACCGAGGTCAATGGGAATCAAACACAGGCCAGTCCTATCGGTCTGGATACACTTAACCATGCACAGCACACAGCTAAGTACATTTTCCTGTCAGCTGCCCTGGCTCATTTGCCATTCCCATCCAAAATAGACATTCTCAGGAAAGGAAATGTAGCCCTTAAATCTCCATAATTTATGGAGTTTGAGTACTTGCACTTCCAGACTCTGTTATGTGACTAGACCTAATAAAAATGGCTCCTTAATACACTATGAATGTAATATCTGTGAATAAATGCCATTTACCATGTATGAAAAGAATTGCTAAAAACTTTCCTCTGTCCCAGTTATTCCAGATCAAAGCTATACACTGAAAACCCATGAAAAAAGAACCAGATAAAGCACAAACCTGTTAGGTAAATCAAAGCAGCCAGTGGGAAAATGATAAAATACTGAAATAACTATTTAAAAATTGCATCTCTAAAACTCTCAGCTAGATGAATACATATTTTAATACTGCTTGACAAAGTGTGGTGTCTCTCAGTTTTCTTCTACTACATACTATGCGTAAGAAAATTATTTTCAGGAATAAATCTGTTCACCAGTGTGTTCATTTTTCATTGCCATATTGATCTCAACACTCCGTCCTTAGGCTATGAAGAAAGTTCTTTTATTGACAGAACTCTGGAGCTGGAGCCTAATGCCTTATTTACCCCATGCCATAGAAACAATTTCCTGATAATTCTTGTATAGTGCCCCTAATCCTGATGCCAAAAAGGAACATATTGGTGATGGACCACAGCTGGTGCTGGCCCCTCTTTGCCATCCTACCAGTTCTTGTTCAGTAATTTTTAAAGCTTTGGAAACTTCTGCATGTTCTCTGAGGGACAGGAAGGTCTGTCATTAAGAATGACCTTTTTCCAGAGTCTCATCAGGAATATCCTTTTAGAAAGTGCATGCGACCATTAAATCGTTAACTAAATCATATAAAATAATTGTGATAATTGTATAACTATATTTAAATATTAGTAATAAATAACTATATGCTGATTTCAATAATGTTTAATAGTTTAATAATTTAAATTTTATTTATATTTTTTAATTCTCATGAAATACGTTGGGTTTTTGTTCTCAGTGGCAATTCTTTCTAACAGAAAGTGAAGAACAGTGTGTATTTCAAGCAGTGTTATGATCCAACATAATGCCAAACAGCCCAGTTCCATCACACTCTGGTTCCTTGTGCATACCCCTGCTTTCCACCCACAGTATTCCATGAGGATGGAAGGTGCAGTCCGTGAGATGGATGCACAAAGTGCCTCGTTGCCTCTTAGGGCTCTGCAGAATGCCTGTAATGAGGTACACAGACAAATTAGATCTTCTATATATTCACAAGGAAAGTTGCCTCCTTTTAATTTAACAGGGCGTTACAACCCACCCCCACAAAATGACAGTAACCCAGGTTTTTGCTGATGGGTCCCCTGGGGTGGATTAGAGTGAAACGACACCGAATGATCCGTGTTTGTAAATATATATCTGTAAGGTTTACTTTAGAACAATTTGGTAGCAATGGAAAGCAGGTATGGAGCCATTTTAGTTATCATTATCTTTAGTAGGATGACAATATAAAAGTCTAAAAATATCACTAAGGAAAACATATAAGGAAAAGAAAGAGAAGGAAGGATAAGAGTAGAAAGCTCTCACCACTCGAAGGCCTCACGATGAGATTTGGTTGTTGCAATTTCAGTGTCTCTTGGTTGAAGTGATGGCTGCAGGCTGGATCCACCAGGTGATGAGGGAAATCCACGGCAATCAGGATCTATTCACAGCATTATAATCACTCAGGTTCAGGTGGGAATGCCCAGGTACCGCTCCTGGGGCAGGGAATTTCCCACTTAGTGATATAATGTTGTGAACCACCGCATGCTTTGGGAGTCCCTGACACCTTACAGGATGATGGCCCACAATCCACAGAGATGAACGATTTCAGGATATTGTAAATGCCCCTGGTATTTCCCTGGCAGGGAAGCTACCACAGCTGAGCTCATTTGGGTGAGGACACAGAAACACTTCCCACCTCACAGGGTTTGCCTCTTTCCTGACCTCCTTCCACACCCAGCTTGTTGCCAGCCTGAGGTGGGCTGTGCTTTATTAAGTTTATTTCCTTCGACTGAAGGAGAACATGAGGGTTCTGTCTACCTGCACATACTCACATAAAGCACATGTTCCAGGTAAAAACTCCTTGTATCCATTGTCCTCAAACATGAGCTATGGAGCAGGAAACAGCCTCTTATCCTCGCCAAACAGAACAGAGAAAACTGTTAGTTCTCTTGCTTCACTACTTCATCTCATCTTCCAAACACAAAATCACATTCAGCTTCATCCATTTTACCCCATAATTTCATTTACAATTGCAGGTATTCTCACATAACTCTTAGGAAAATCAAGCCTATAAAGAACATGTGTAATACATACATTAATAATTTAATGCACACATGTAATGTATCCAAGTACTTTACAAAAATAAGCAGAAAAAGATCACTCACATTTGTTACTTGTAAGTCACCTACAATTTTCTGTGAAGCTTTTTTTATTATTATTACTGTTATTCTTAAGTTCCTTTTATCACCACAATAAACTGCCCTTGCCAGGAAAACTTTATCATTCTGTGTCTGCTGGCCCTTGCAGGAAAAAGCATTTCACTTCAGTGGGATGGAGGTGTGTTTGTTTTCAGGTCAAAAAATCAGTCCTACTTCTTAAACATCACTGCTTCCACCTCCTTCAATCACTTACATTAACTTTTCTTGCAGGGGGACAAGCCCCTTGGGCACTTTTACTATCATAACCCCAAACTATGCTTGGCATGAATAGTGCAAACCACAGACTTATTTTTTTCTAATAACTTATTAGTTATGTCATGTTAGCTAATCTGCCACAAAATCTTCATCCCCCTGCAGGGATAGAAGGAATGACATGCTGCTGCTGTGCAAGTATGAGCAAGAAAAATGGAGATTTCCCTGACAGGCCCGGATGGCTTTTGTGCATTCAGCAACGCTAACATATGGAAAGTGGGGCTTCTGTGCTCTACTTTGGTGAAACTTGTCAGTCTATCACATTAAAAATATCCAGAACTTTAGGCAGCAAACATAAGTACCTTATTCTCCTGCCTCGGATCTTGAAGCCATACTCCACTGGACTATATCTGGGAAGGGCTGGACAGAAGGTTGAATAAGCATAAAATTAATCAAAAATTCTTCTGAGCCTCTGTGTGTGTTGTATTTCTTCCTCGACCATTAGTAAATCCCTGTTGTCTGTGTCAGCCATGGAAGCAAATTGTATTCTATGGAACTGACTGAAGAGTATGGTATTTCCCTTCCTTACACTATATGTAAGGACAGTAAAAGAACTGATGGATACAGGGAAATACAGGGAACATTCTCCTTCAGGTAGATCCTGGTTATTAAGGAAAGTAAGACATTTTTTAATGAGATGGGTACATGTCCTACTAGTTATTTTCACATTTGAGTTGTCAAAATGAGTAAATCAGATAGTTTTGAAGAAGGAATTAGAGAGCCATTTGCTAAGCTGAAGGCACTTAGCACTCCTGTCATATCATATTTTATTAGGAGGGCCAGTAAAGGATAACAACTGCCAGACACTGTTATTTCAATCCTTAAAAATAGTGTAAGTTACTTTTCTATCTCAGAATACCTTGGAGTTCCTAAAACTCTATCATAGAAAATAACAAAATAGCTTTTAAGAAGCCAAAATTTTTCTTTTCAATTCCTCTTACCACTGAGCGTGGAAGGTAAAAGGTTATGTGTCATGGGAGGCTGACACCGTATGTGCTCCCTGGATAAAACACTGTTCCATTTTGGATCGATTTTCTAAGCAAACAGTGCAGTTAGGGTGATAAGCTGGAAGCACATCCCCCACTGTTTGAATAATTACTTACAACACAACATTTCTGTCCCCCACTGTTCTCACCAGCCCTCAGCAAGACATGGGGAAACTTGAACACTTTCTGACTCTATTCCCTCAATTATAAAACCTCCATATTAAAGATTTTGGGGGGTTTTTACCTACTTGTGAGGCCACTCATTCATCCCACCTAACTGGCCATGACGAGGATGCAGACCAAGACAAGACTATCCTTATGGAAGGCTGTCTGTAATGCTACAAGCACCCCACAAAGCAAAAAGAAAGCATATCTTTATGTCTCTTCCACTGGGTGTGTTGAATTAGGGCTCTCATTGAAACTAAATGTCTCAGTTAAGCCATTCAAATAATAATGCAGCTGCTTCTTTCTATTTCTTGAAAAAAAAAATTGGAATTTTCATTAGTAGAGCCTGTGATTAGAAGCCATGCTTGAATCATCTTCATGGCAGGCAGGGCAGATGTGCAGAATGCATGGGGGAATGCAGAGGTCTCCTCTGCACACTTATTCCCAGAGGTAAAGAAATATTTCTGCCCTAGAATGTCCATTCATAGCTCAGCTTCCTCTGTGCTTCTACTTGAGTTTCTTCATCTTTCAGACTTGTAGATATTTCTGAACTCTGCTGGATTTGACAGAGCCTGCTTTTGATCCTCTCGACAGGCCACAGGGAGCACGTTTCATACATCATTCTTGTAAATTAATTATGTTAACAGATGAAGGGTGGAATCATATCAAAGGGTGTGCACGTACCTCTGAAATCACCTGAGCCAAAAGACTCTTTTTCTTACAAAAATTGGGTCTCTGCTTCTGAGAAAGCCTGAGGCAATACCTGCAAGACTGCTGGGGATACATCCCACTGGCTTCCTTATTCATTAAGGCAGTGAAGAAATAGTGGCAACTCTGCAGCACTGGAAACACCCCAGAGAGTTGATTTTTATACCCTGCAGCTCCTGGCTCCACTCTCAGTGTTGATGCTGCCATTCTCTCCCTCTGCTTCCTTACTGTTCCCTTTTACGCCAGACCACAGCATTGATTTTTAAATCCTTTCAAACCCTACTCACCCTGTAACAAATAATCCTGCCGTGGTCACAGAAGAGCTGAACTGATCTTTGCATCCATGCAGCCAGGCCAAGGTGACAAGATTAACACAAATCTGTGAGATTGCATCTGGCCAGCTCATTTCTGTGAATCCCAGCATTTGGTACATGTACCCACTATTGAAGGGCAACTCCTTAGCAGAGCTGCTGAAATTACTTTTTCCAGGTACCAGGATTTCCTTAATGAAATGTACTGTTTCAAATGCATTTTCCTTTTACCCTGTATAACCTTCCTCTGTAACAGCACTGTTTACTTTTTCTGCATGCCGGGGAAATAAAGCAGAAAGGGTGAGAAAGCTGGTGTAACTAACAAAACAAGCAAGAACAGTGTAGCACAATTCATCTTCTTTGGTAGGAGAAAGTCCCAGGAGAGAGTTAATTCTTGGGGAGCGGTGACCATTTTGCTTTTCTTCCTAAGGTCTTTCTCACATTGCAAGAGAATTTTACAAGATGAGAATGAATCTTTAGTTGAATTTTAACTACAGAGTATTGAACTACAAGCTGAAGGAAAAGGAGAAATAACATGACAATACTGCCAGTTATTTTTGCAAAAGACCTGCAGCATCTCATTGCAAATGAGATGTCAATCCTGTAATTAGCAATTCAGTCAGTATTAATTGTGTGTGTGTTACTTCCCATCAATCGCTGTCATTTCCATGTAGTCAGGATGTTTTATAGAACCCAATTTGTAAACAATATGCAAAAGTTTAACCCACTTTAAATTAATGGCTCCTAAGTAGGAAAAGGGGATGTTTTAGCTATTTGTTTCTATAAATGGACTTTTAAAATATTAGGTCCTAAGGGAAAAACAAGCATACATTAAAGGCCATTAGTCCACATCTAAAACCATTGTAACAAAAGTGTAGCACGTACTTTCTTGTCAAGAGCATCACAAAACTGAAAAAGCCATAAGACAGAGAGAGAGTCAAAGGCACAAGTAATTCCAGCAATTCATATTTTATGAAGCAATGTCTGTTCTTGATTTAAGACGTGTCCAGCAAGACATAATCCATGGCTTCCCTGGCAAGTGGGGGTTCAATTTTTAAAAAATATTTAATCCCCTGCCTCTCAATTTATCAACTTCAAACATCAGAACTTGCTTTATTTTCATCTGATAGATTTCAGAAAGCCCTCTGTAGGAAAATTGTATTTGTCATATGTTATGAGAACATATAAATTATATTTCTCATATAATGACTACTGCAACCACCCCTTCACCTTAGGTTTGATAGATTAAGTAGATTGAGCTCCTGGAACACTTCTTCTTTAATAACATTTTTTCTTATGCTTTAATTATTCCACTGGCTCTTCTCACTTGTGATCAACAGCCTTACTAAATTGTGAACATTAGTCTTCCACTGGGAGACCTCTGAAAGTGCCAAATAAAACAAAACTTCTATTTAATATTCTCAGGATTGCGTTAAAACCTTTGCTGCAAATTGCATTCTTTCTCTCCCACACCATAACTACTTCTGACTGAAAATTAATTGCTCATCCACTGCTCCTGAGCCATTTAGATCCTGTGCTTAATATGGGCAGTCTGTTCCTTAGCTGTGCCACTCACTGTGAGATCCATAAACTCTGAAGCACAACCACCATCAGAAAACTTTTCATGTGCCCAAAAGGACGTCATGAAATGAATCACAAACTGTGACTCTGTCTTCAGTCTGTCTCCTCTGGAGAGCTCAGCCCAGAGCACAGACTGCAGCTTGTGTGGGAAGCTGCCAAAAATGCAAATTACAAACTGGCTACCAGCTTTCCTTTCTCTTAAACCTAAAGTTAATATAAAAAGCATATACATTGTACAGCTTAAGCCTGGTTTGCACAGTTTCCAGGTCAACTATCTGTTTACAATTCTATCTCTTAAGTAATCTCTTCCTCTGTGACAGAAAATATCTATGTAGAAAAGTCACCAGAAACAGAGGGGCATCTTTTCACATGTGGAATCGTTTTTCAATACCTTATGCCCTTTCCTTACCCCCAGTTTGGGACTCAAAAGCCTTTAGGTCAGGAATGTGCCTGGAAATATTCACACCTCGCTGGCTTCAAAGACAGAGTTAAATTGATGCACTTCCCCGCTCCTCTAAAACCTGGGATTTCATTTTAGCAGGTGTGTGTTTTCTCTTGAAAACCCAGCAGATGTGCACGGACAGGAAGCTGTTATACATCCACATAAAATCTAATGGATGTGCAGTATTCACGGACAAAGATGCTGAGGAAAACAAAACCAAGCTTTGAAAGGGGATGGCCACAGTTCAATACCCAGCACCCACGAGGCCAGGGAAGTGTCTCTGTTCCCGCACCTGGGAGCTCGTGTGATCCACCCCACACAGGTGATTCTGTGGCACTGCTCCAAAGGGGCTGTTCTTTGCAGAATGAACCGTCCCTCCAGCGTGCACAGCGCTCACGGACGGAAAAGGGCAGGAAAAGTCTTCTACCGAAGTTGTATTAACATGCTTCCTAGGATGAAAGAAACAGAAAATAAAATCTTGAATAAGACGAGTAAAGAGTTTACCTTCCCAGCCAACAAATAAGAACATATCCATTTAACTTATATCTCTGTACCTTGCTGCAAATATATATTTTACACTGTTTTTTACTGTTACCTATAAATAACTAATGACTTATCTATAAAACATTCCTCCAAGCTTTGAAATCTATTTAAAAACATGGACAAAATAATGGAAGAGATGGCTGTACTGAAAAATAAAATTGAAAAGCCTAACAAAGTTTTGACATTTCGGGGAATTATGGACAGCATTCTTGGGCAGAAACAGGATCTATAAGCTCAGTAGTTTACTGTGCATATTTTTTCCACTGGAGGTACTACAACAGTGAAAGGGCCCTAAGGAAGCCCAAGCCATTGTTTAGGAAGATACTTAACAATGTTTTTGGCTTCCAGCATGATTAATCTTATTACTTTCAATGGAACTATTCACAAGCTTCAATTAGACTTCCTGGAGTATGTTTACACAAAGTAAAAGGGAAAAAAAAAAAAAAAAAAATCACAGCCCTCCAGAACATCAATGGTTCACAAAACTCATTAAATTAGTATTTTGTTGTCACAGTTTCTGCAAATGGCTGCCTCAAAGAGTAATACAATACTACAACTTATTATTACTCCTTTAATTTTTTGCCAAATCTTTTGATCCATTCTGACTGCATTCCTCCCATAAACCTTATTTCTCACTGTGGATTCTTTCACTTACAGATGGATCTTCACTGAGAGTTTGCCTTCTTGTGATTCAGATGCAGCAGGAGACATTGTACAGTGACACAGAACAGCCTGTTGAGAAAAGCCAATATTTATTAACTGTTTAGCACACAGCACCTTGGGGACCCTAGGTCAGAATGGACAAGCACAGATTACAGTAATTTTTGCTCTTCTGAAGAACAGTTTGTGATTTATTCTCTTGGTGTGCTTGTCACTGAATTCAGTGTTGCTTTCCAGGCTGCTCTTACAGAGTTTTCTCATATTCTTCATCACTTAGGAGCAAACATCCCATCATGGTGTGGCTGTTGCACTTTCATGGTAACACTGCTCATTCTAAGATGGTTCTTGGAAGTTCACTTGGCCTTTCGGACCAACAGCTCATGAGAGAAATTACTCCCTTTGGCCCTATTGAGACACAATGCAAAAATAAATGAAAAAAAAAGAAACCAGCATAAGGTACATTTTACAAAAAACACAATATAGGCATTGACTGTTCGCTCCACAGCTGTCAATTCTCCTTGCAGTAATTTCAATTTCTTTGAAAATACTGCAGTGAAATTCTGTTCTTCTGAAATTCTGGGCACTTGAAAGGAGTCAGGACTTTACACAGATTTGTTCCCTTCACTCCCACATTCTGATACATGTTACTAAGTGAAAAGTCTGGTGCACACCTGGTTTTTGCTCTGCTTTGCCAGGATTACAACAGCAGATATTATTAATCCAGTCTTGCACATACAGTTGAGCAATGTTCCACATTGTTTTGCAACATTTCTGCTTCAACAACCTTGTCTGGCATCAGCTAACATTGACAAGGGAGCCAACAAAAAAACCTCTTTTAAACAGAAGTTTGTGATTAGCTTTTGTATCTAGTTGCACACACAAACACAATAACAGATGGAAGATTACTAAAGAGTAGAAGAGAATGAATTTTCCATGTCATTATCTCTCAGAGATGGGAAGTACAAAACAACACCTATTCCATTTCACGTCTGGCACAATGGGCTCCTGTCTTTGGGCCAGATGTGATCCGCTTTCTAAAGGAAAGTGGAAATCTAATTAGAACGTGCTGTGGAGAGACTGACCTTACACTCATCTGAGTTTTCATTAAAGCAGCTATCTAAAGCACTTGATATGTTGTAGGCTGCAGCTGTCAGCTTCTACAAGAGCTACTTCTGAAAGCCCTAAAGAAGAAATAATTGCGAGGTAATGATTGCAGCACGACGTTAGTGCAGCTTGCTGCTCCATTACAATAACCTTTTAATTTCCAACAGTTAAAAGAGGCCTTTCCTACGGACACTGGGGAAAATTCTAGGAATTGTAAAGTTCCTGCAATTCCCATTAATTCCAAAGGACCTTTCTGGCACTTATCATGACTCAAGGTTTCACCCAGTCATTGTATTTAAGTTTTTTAAACCATTACTTTCTTTACTTTCTTCTGAAGTTTCAGACACCTAGCCAGACCTTCAGTAGGACACTTGATAAGGTCACCTGCTTTTTTTTTTTCTTCTTAAGAAAAAAAGGTGCATTTGCTCTTTAAAGTATTTACTTTAAAGAGTTTGCAGGTCTTTATTTACAAATGCACAATATTTAAGGACATCAATATATCTCATCTGCTGGTTTTGCCCTTTAGTATGCAAAATTACTCAAGAGGATGTCACAAAAAGCACTGAGTACAGAGCATTTGCCAGCTCATCTCTTCTTCCAATTAAATTCATAGCTTTAAGAATGCAGACCTTTCCCTTGATCTGACAGGTAGCAGAACAAAGCACTTGTATTTTAGGTGTTGTCTGTCATGTTTTATCTGAGGAAGACATTTACATACTTCAACAATGCCAGGAACACAGGCTCCCAAATTCATACACAAAATGGAAGCATTCATTAATCACGGATTAACTAGGCAGCAATCCAGAAGACCAGCTTGCTCTAAGAGCTTGATAGCAACTGAACATCCATCAATAGATTTCTAATATATCTGAGAACATTTCGTATTTCTAAAAATTCCAGCAGCAGAAACATCAAGAAGAGATTGCAATAATGAATAATTATTTGCTATTACTGCCAATGAGTTAATATACTAATGGATATCTACTTTATTCCTCCCTTGTAAGATAACTGATGGTTAATGCATGTTTTTATGTGGGAACATTACTCAAACCTCAAAACATGGCATTATTCTTAAAGAGGAAGTTCTGATACTTTGCTAAGTAGAAATGCTGTGGTGTGGAATAAATGCTGCCCATTGTTTTATTGCAGCTCTGCAGTTCTGTAGAGAGCTGTGTTAAAAGCCAGCATCTCTTCAATACTGAGTTTCAAAATTAAGATTCATACTGCAACTGATACAGAAACATAAGGACAGGAAACAAGAATTTATTTTCTCTATTTTCCACACAAAAAAGGCTCAAAATAGATGGATTATTCACCATGGTCCACTGGGGATGTTTAGTCTAGAAAAAAGGCAGCTCAGGAGAGACCTGATCATTCTCTCCAAGTACCTGAAAAGAGGCTGGAGCAAGGGGAGTGCTGGACTCTTCTCCCAGGTCACAGGTGACAGGATGAGAGTTTGTGCCTGACTACAGGCACGGTAAGATGTGACCTGCTGCTTAACACTCCCCCAAGAAAAGACCAGGGGTCAGGAAAGGGAAAACAGGAGAGCCTTAGCCTCACCTTCCCATCGCTCACACTGGTGCAGAGATATCCTAATTTGCTGATGCTACAGGCCAGGAATGAGTGGGCCGTGTAGGGGACCCAGAGCAATTCTTGAGTGAACACAGAGTTTGTGTGGCAGACTGCTGTGTAGTCCAGCTCGTGCATCACACACCACCTGCTCTGGTTCAGCCCTCACAGGACAATCCAGCCCATCCAACTGTGAGGAAAAACAACTTTTTTCTTCACTGAGCAGCAAAAATTATTCTAACTGCCAGCAAAATAAACCAGTAAGCTTTTCAGCCCTGCTGAAATCACAGACAGCTCTACAGAGACATCTTCGTTCATCTTCAAAGCTTTTCAGAAACACTGAATAATCTTCATATTCCTCCTGTGGGCAGGAAAGTATTAGTATCTGCCAATTAAAAGCATTACAGAATAGAGGCACAGAGAAGCTGTAAGAGAACAGCTCAGATGTTCTGAGTAGGTAAGACCTGGCCACCCACTCTTCAGCTAGAGAACGCTTTGCTCCATTTGAAGTTCTGTGGTTTTATCCTTTGCTTTGCTAAGAGCCAGCGCAATTGCTATCAAGCTGGGGTTCTTGCTCTTCCTGTCTCCCCAATGTAGTTGATGGTAATAAATAGGTAAGGAGATAAAACAAAAGGCCCTGATCAGAATTTGAAGCATCGGCTCTGTTTTGCTGTTTCTTCAAACTCAAAGAAATGTTGTCTGGCTGAACATCAAAGAGAAACTCAGCTGGACCTTCTCTAGGAATACAGTAATCCATTGCAGCTCAAGAACAAAGAATAAAAAAAGAAATGGGGCCTGCTCACCTCTGGAAATTATATCCATAAAGATGCCCCAACAAACTGCTTCCTGCAAGAAGGGATTTTATCTGATTCCTTCTCACCTTCCACAGAGATAATTCAAAATGCACTGTAATAATTCAAAGTGCATCAGTACCGACAAAGTATATGAGAAACCTGAAATGTCTCCTGGATGCAATATTCTGAAAGATAAAAAAAAGGAAGATAACTGTGTTCAATTCAGATTTCTGATAATTTGGCATCTATCATGCTAATCTGCTGTTCAGAAACAGACCATTGTTAATACACACATGTGAAATCTTGCCTGCCAGTTGTAAAGAAAAGGATGGGAACAGGGAGAAGGGAATAATTTTTCACTGTTCTATCCTGAATCACAGTCTTCACACAGATGGAAAAAACGTGCAAGAGGAAGCCAATTTTGCCTGCGTAAAGTACAAATTCTGCCTTGCAGCAGGAAGAAAAGAGCAAAACCTGAGATTCACCCTCATCTGGCTTAGAGATGCTTGGTCAAGACTTCCATCACAGGCACAAACCCCTGCAAAGGAGGCTGTGACAAGGCACCTGAGTGTTGGAGGGCGTATCAAGACCAACCGTGCTTTATCGGCTCACCCCAAGCAGAGAGAAGTGGGATCACTCTTTCATGGCATCACTTCTCTTCCATAAGAAATCATTGTTCTGGTGGTCTAGACTAGAATTACTACTTTCCCACTCATGAGAGTGAGATCCTTCATGATCATGGAGCTTAGGCCCAGGTTGGCTTCCACCAAGCATGATAATGGTAATAATCACTGAAGGGAAACACCCAGAAAAGTTTGTTCTTGATCTAATTACACATTTATTTTCCAAAGGCTTTCAACAAATACATTGAAAACCTGTAGTCTGAAGATATTTGAGAATATTCATGCCCACAAGATACCACCAAAAGAAACAAGCTCATGACAATAAGACTTAACTAATCAGGACTCAGACCCTCACCAATAAATTTTCAGAGGTGTGTAAAATTTTGAAAACAGTTTGAAAATACTGTGTTAGGGTAAGTTTTTGTCAAATAATGCTATCAGATACACAAATCACTGTATTTAAAGGTGTATTGGGTCTTACAATTTCCAAAAGACAGACTTTTTAACTTTTTACGTCCCAATGTATTCTTGCAGAACACCAAATCAGTAACAAATATGGAAACCACACATTGATAAATGCACTGGAACTATGACCTAAGTCTTTAAGAAAGTATTTCTCACTTACTTTTGCACAGTTGGACACCCAGTCACCACCCAGGTAGGACATGGCCCTAAGTTTGTTTTCTATCGTGCTTGGCTCAGTTCTTTGTAGTCTGGTGCTAAACTCAGGTAGTAAATAAATGTTTTTGATGCTGCATAGGCAGAACTGGAACAATTTCATCACGAATTCTTGAAGCAGGAAGCTTAATGGGGCACTCTGCATCTGTCAGATTCCAAGAAATGAAAAACAAGAAAGTGTAAAACCAGAAGGATTTAGCATAAACAGTAATCTATGTTTTAAAATGGAGTTCACAGTAGCTCATCTTCAGCCTTAATAGAAATGTTTGTACTCACTGGGCAAAGAATGCTACCTCAGATGAAACTTGTGGTATTGCCCAGTTCTGGCAGATAGTAAAGTCTACTAAACAGTGACAACACTGCATTTATTTTTATGATTACTGAACTACTGGTAATTTTTACAGAGGTGTAGCATGAAAAGACACAATATTAGATTATTTTCTCAACATTTTTCTCAAGTGTTACACTAGCTAAGGTCTGTGGGCTCTTTGTCTCAAGTCACAAATTGTAAAATCGTGTTCTCCTGTCCGATTTCCCCATTTTTCTTTCCTGTGGATTTATTTTTAAGGTGAAGATAGATTCAAATATCTACATTATATATTTCATAAGCCATTTGAATGATAAATTTAAACAACACAAGCCAGGATGGTCCAGGAATCTGCAAGTCAAAATTTTAACCTGGACTTCAGTACTGATCAGACTAACCATACCTTGAGCAGGTAACTAGTCAGAAGGATGGTCTGCCAAGTTTTACAGCATGCTAATGACTAGAAAAACGGCATTAGTTGGTGATCCTCTACTTTAGTTAACTGGTAAATGGTCAGTTTAATTGATTCCTGTTTAATTTATTGCACTAAGGTCACAATGAAGATGAGCATGGCCCTGTAGAAGCTATGTAGTACATAAACACCTTGCAGAAGACAGTCCTCACTCTCCTTAATTAGCAAAAGCAGGCACAGTGTAGGAAACAAAAGAGACTGAAGCCAAACAGCAGATGCACGATTAAAAAGATCCCAAGACTCCCAAATTCTAATCCATCACTGTGGCCTCTGGACTACAAGGTGCTCAAGGTATTTTTCTGTGTCCAATCCCAGTACTGACATTAATCAGTAAAAACAACCAAGCAAAGAAAGAAAGAAAGAAACAAACAAACAAACAAAAATCCACCTTCTAGAAATAAACCCTTAAAATGCACTGGGAAAATCTAGCAACATTTTTCTACAAGCAGCCAAAGCAAATGCTTGATTTGGTTCAGTCTGCAGCAAGATTGCGCTGTCTTTTTCTGCATAATAGTTTGCACAGCTACAATAACACAAAGCGGAATGTGAATAGACTATGCTTAGGATAATTTATTGCTGAGAAACATGTGCTCTGTTTACTATGAATTCCATGCTTTCCTTTGGTTTGCCAAATGCATTTTTTCTCAGAGAGCTGTTTTGTTTGATACTGTGCTTTTGTTTGGTTAACAGGCACTTCCACATCCTGTTTCTTTTGATAAAAGTGATGGATCACAGTGTAATTAATGGATAAATACATAGTGAAGTTTACAGAGCTGTCCCAGGATGCCACAATGCAGAGATGACAAAAGTTTTACCATATCATTACTTAGAACGCTACCAGAATTCTAAGATACATTTCAAGGAAAATAAAAAGCCAAAACCAGAAAAATAAAAGAAGAAAAAAAAAATAAAAGGGAGAGTATGATAGATAACTGGACTGGCACAGGTTTAAGGGCGGCTCTGCATTATGGAGTGTCTCAGGAAGAAGAGTTTCTGTAGTCACACACAGTCATTATCAGCCGGTCTGCAGTGGTAAACTCCCTAATGTTTACCTAGAGTCACTGATTTTTATTTTCTTTTTTATTTTTAAAAGGGGCTTCTCCTCTTTCCTGGGTGGAAGTAACCCTGCTGGGGAAAAGAACCTTTACAGCATTGGCAGTGAGCGGGATGGGAACAAAGCTTTTGAGGGTGTACAAGACTTTGCATGTCATTTATGCTACACTATTAGAGCTAAGAAATCTTGCTTCCCTCAGAGGGATAGTGAAAAGGAATCAGTAGAAGTATTTTTCACTAAATGTGAGCTTTTATTGCACATTTTCAGTTATTGCCCTCAAAATTTCTTTCTTTAAACAAGCAAATGGTGCAAAAACTAATCCTTATGCAGTTTTCTAGGAACAAGAATATTAATTACCAACATATTTTAGCCCTGATGTAGCAGAGCACAAAGTCACAACAGCCACACTGTGCAGCTACCAGGTTTTTACATTTCCTTGTGCCATTGGCACAATTTGGTTCTCCTGGTCCCTTTCTCTTTGCCTTTTCCTCATCCTGTAATTACCACTTCCTCTTTACTTTGACATATCCATTACACAAAATAGCACTCAAAAAAACAGAGGACAGACCTCTACTATCTCCTGCTATCCACCTGCTAGCTACCTCTGACCACCCCTGAAACTTTGAAAAGAGCATTAAAACTGAAACTTTCCTCAACATTTCATTTAAGGTATGTTGAATGCAGTCACTTTCCGCAAAAACATATTAACTCTACAGTAGCTTATTGTGTTTACTGCAGGCTTTTAATTGATTCAATTTGATTTTTCATATTGCTTAATTCTAAAGTGCTGCAAGCTCCTGTCTTCATTAACAGGATTATTGGACTAAATTCAAGAGCTTATCAGGATAATTTTTAGAAAATAGCTACTTGTTTATGCTGTTTATCCTCCCCTGAATCCCTCTGCTACATTAATGCCTTTCTTATTATCCACAAATTGTTTTAGAGTAGCCAGTAATGGCCATCACCAAATTTAAATATCACACAAGGTACATCCAGGTAACTGTCCTTCCTTCTGACTAGCTTCGGAACAACGCATATAAACTTGGGATTCTGTAAGGAATTCTGAAAGATTTTAGTACATTAGGAGCATTACCTTATCTATAGGGTACATATCACTGATGTATATTAATCATATTCTTTCAGTCTCTGTTGACTCAGCTGACATTCTGAATCACTTGCTGAAAATAGAAAGGGTACATTTTGCATATATAAATTTGTATGCACACAGAAGCACCTATCAAATTTTCTTTGCCTTCTACCAGAAAATAAAAAGAATTTAAAAATCATGTTTTGTGTATAGTGTTACAAATGTTAATGTACTAGTAGTTATTTCCTTAACTGACCTATATGCTTCCATTCGGACACACAGACACTAACTCACTGCTGTCTTCAAGTTTTTCCTCTGCCAGTTCACCTTAAATTTTTTAAACCCCAAAACAGTGAGAGATAGCTATGGTATGTCAAAAAAAAGATGTTTATACCCAGGCTCAAATTCCAGTAAATCTAAGCTCCCCTTGAATGACCAAAGTGAAAGCAGGCAGATCAGCAGAGAAATTCACTGCCAAGCCTCTGAGTGCCTTGTAAGAACATCAGATTGTGCGAGCTGGGCTGGTTAATGCTTCACCTTTGGAAATCCGGCCCTTTGGCCGTAACGCTGCCTGCTGGAGATTCAGGGCTTTCCAGAGGGTTCCACAGACACCGCTAACTGTACGTCAGCTACACCACAGGTTCTACATTTCTCAGTATCCAAAGCCTGCCTCAACAGCCTCCTGCTTTCTCCTCAGCCTGACCAGGAGCCCAGGCAAAGCTGAAAACCAAGCTCGAGAGAGAGGGGGGCTTAAAGGCTCCTGTGCCTCTTCCTCCTGCTCCTGCTTCTCCCCAGTCACAGAGTGAGAAGTTTACCTCAGAGCACCCCGTGTGCAGAAACCCTGGTGAAACAGGCTCTTACAGAGTTTGCTTTCAGCCAACAACTGAAAACACACTGGATTTTAAATTGCGACAAGACCATATGTGACCGTCTTACATGTACTGCTCTACTACCTAATGAAAACCAAAAATGTCAGACATATCACATTAAATCCATGTATCGTTAGTCTCATCGACAGCACCAATCAGGGCAACAACTGCTTCAAAGCTCATCAAAACACAAATTTATTTTTTCCTCATGTAAGCTCTAAATAAGTTTGCAAAAAGAGCATTCATTTCAAAATGTATTAATTTACCTCCTATGTAAAATTATTCAATAATTTTCTGGGTGTCCAGCCTGTGGTACCTGAAAAGGGCATAGTTTTCAGATCACAGGATTAATACCGAGATCACACTACTCAAAAATTAAAAATACCAGTTTTGGAATCAAGTGATAGGAAGCTTTTATTACTTGAGGCCATCCCACATCTATAAGTAAAGATACAACAATCAGGGACATTATTATTTCTTTTACAGGTAACTCTAGTTCTAATTTTTTCATTGTTGTGATTGCTCACAGAACACTAGACCAGAACTTCTTGAAAAACACCTACACTCCTAGTAAGAAGCAACAGCAAATCCACATTTCTGCCATTGCAGGGAAGACAAGAAGGCAATGGATCATGAATAAATGGTCTGGAATCGATTTCATCACCTAGCCCATATCTCTGCCTGAAGGCAAGGTCAGCTCTGGAAAAGCCATTTCTGGAATACCAGTACCAGTAGCCAATACTAAGATATCAGTATTGAATGCTACTGGTTTGATCATTTCAGCTCACAACAGATCACACTTATGGTTTTAACCATCAACAAATATCCAGGATACTGGCCTTAATTTTTACATGTTTACCAAACTGCCTCTCAGGTTCAAAATAAACAATTACTGAAAGTAAAGCCAAATATCTCTACGGAAAATGTCATGCCAGGTTTATGGGCCAAATTGTGATTTTAGTCAATATTAACACCAGTAGTTATTCTGGGTAAATGCTGGTTACTGAAGATCAGAATACATTCCAGCACCTTGGGTTGTATCTCCATTTAAAAGATGCAATGGCACATGCAAAAACAAACAAAAAAAACCCAAAAAACAACACAAAAAAAAACCAAAATAACTCACTCAAAGCACATGGATTTGTTTGGTTCTCAGCTTATAAACTTCTGCTTTATAATTGTCATTGTCCCTGCACTATTGATGCAATGGAAAATAAAAAAGTACATAATTATAATATTAATTCTGTGAGTACATCTCAAAGTAACATTCATCTTTTTTTCAGATGTCATTTACTGCCCACAAGTTCCGAGGGTAACCATTCTGAATATCTGAGGTTTTACGTTAAGCACAGCGCACGTAATACCATTTCTGGTTTCCAGTTTAATATGCTTGAACGCTAGGTTGCTGAGCAGAGGGCCAGATGCTGCCTGCCAGCCTCGGTAGCAGTGTCTGCTCGGCACAGCTGTCTTTCACCGCTAGCCTGACAATGTGAATTTGCATGAGCAGCCGGTGATTCCTGAGCCCCGTCTGTGGCACGGCACTCTGTGCCAGCAGCAGATCTGCTACACTTACAAACGAGCGGCCCTTCAATGCTCTGTCAGGACACTGCCATATAGACACACACATGTGAAACAAGACAAATTTGAGCACGAGAAACAACTTTTCTATGTTAAAAATGACACAAGTACAAACATAATTTACACCGTTCTGCTGTATTTTTATATACGCATACTAATTTTTAGTGAGACCATTTTCCTTGTAAGGGTAATAAATATGTTTGCCTCACTAAAGAAGTCTTTTATTCCTACAAACAATGCAATTTATATATACTAATTGATAAACAAGAATAATAAAATGTGCTGCACAATTAGTTACAGATTATGTTAAGAGTGCTACGCTTTCACAGTTAGGAACGAATAGTAAAACTCACAAAGGAAGAAACAGCAAATCTTTCAACAGACATTCTCCATATTGTGATAATGGAGATAAGGAGAGATGCAGATTGCATCTCCAGAGAATAGAATAACATGTGCAAAATTAAGGAAAAAAATTATTTGACCAAATTTAGATTAAATTCTTGCTGTACATACCAAGGGGAACAGTCAGTTCTCTGGTGGGATAGTCTTTCTCAACAGAAAGATGATTCCAAAGTGACTCGGAGTGTCCAGCACCTAAGAACTGACAATAACAAGCAAACAGTGCCAGCGTCATCCGTTGTGTTTCAAAACATATGGCATATTGTTATGCTGACATTTTCAAAGTTTTATATTTCTGAGCAGGTTTAACTGTTGAGGAACAGCTGGTGCCTTTTAAAATTCAATACCCTCTTACATTAAATATCCTGGGTATACCATCAAAATACAGAATCAAAATCTGGCGTGAAAATTGTAACACTGAAATACGATCACCCAAATAAGACCTACATCACAAAAAGTAAGTGTGGTCCATGTCATAAAAAGGCTCCTACACTGTTAAAGTGATGCTTCAGATTTGGTACAGGAAACGTACCTTTTTAGTCATTTTACAGCTTGCTAAACATCTACTTTGTGAGAATTTGACCTACAGGAACGATGTAATGAAAGGAGGTGAAGAGCCAGGACCTGTGAAGAGCCCTGCACGCACAGCCTGGGATGCAGCAGCAGCAATGCTCAATCAGGCAGCGAGCGGCAGGAGCCGTGCGGTGCCTCCTTGCAGCCAGCAGGATGCTTCACCATTCTGCCACTGCTCTCTGCTGGCACGAGTGGGACAGAGCAGCTCCCGGACGTTTCCTTATGCTGCTGGAGTGTTTTCCTCTTGCTGTGCCTCTTGGCTGTAATTTCCTATCTCTCTTTGCTGTAAGAGTTGCTCTGCTTGTTCTTCTCCATTTGCAATTGAGATCTTTAAATTAAAGCAAGCTGACCAAGATCCCACATAGGACGCACTTTGTGACCTCAGCAGGCTTGTTTTCTTCACAGAAACACATTCCCAGTAGTACCGAACACCCCTCCCAGTGAAAGGGAACTGGGGCTTCACACATCCATTCCTTAGCTAGTACTCTCTACTTTAGGATGAGGTGGCTTCTGGTGACACTATAAATTTTGACATGTAGGTGAGAAATATCTCTCTTGTTTTGCTGAAGAGCAGAGTTATGGCTAGATTATTTTTTCCCCAACAATTGTTGCACTTGGTTTGGGTCATTTTAATTGACAGTACACTGGGGTGTAATTAACTTTCCTCTGGATTTAAAAAAAAAAAAAGAAAAGAAAAAAAGAAAAGAAAAAAGAAGGATGCAAAACAAAAGAGCAGAATAATTGGTAATTGCCCCTCTCTGGTATATCTCTGGAGACTCATGGAGGACACATTTCAAAAGCAGAAACTGTCCATTATAACTCTTCAGACTGACAGAAGCTGTGGGCCAAACTGCTTTCTCTCACTTTATAGGACCTGAATAAATCCCAGTGCTCCCTTACACCTGCAGGATGGCTCTTATATTGAAATAATATCCCAAACTAACAAACTGTGAACTGGGTTTCAGAGTCTGAGTTTACCCAACATTCACAACTTTAACTGCAGGAGACGGAGGGAACAGCAGGGTGGCCAAGAAGGATTTTGATAGCTGGCTCCAAGCGCAGGCTGACGGACCCACAGCCCGTGGCCAAACAGCCCAAACCTCAAGTTTCAAGAGGACGGGCCAGATTCTTCTCAGTAGTGCCCCGGGGCAGGAAAACAGGCAAGATCCACTAACTGAAACACAGAAAACACCATGTGAGTATGAGGAGAAATCTCATTACTTTGAAGGTGACAGAGAACTGTAACAGGCTGCCACAGAGGTTGCAGAGTCTCCTTCTCCAGAGATATTAAAAACCTGCATGGATACAAATCTGTGCAACCTGCTCTAGGTGAACTTGTTTATTGAGGAGCTGGGTTAGATGATCTCCAAAGGTTCCTTCCAACCCAAATCACTCCAACTCCAGAGGTGGAGGGATCTGTGAGCTCCAAAAGATGTGGAGTCTACCTAAAGCAGACAGTGCAGGTAGAAGGAATTAACTCCGTAAGACAAGAGAGCAGTCACGCCCTAGAAGAGTGAGCCACCCTCCATTCTTGGAGGTGTCCAGGACCCGACTGGAAAAAGCCCTGAGCAAGATGATGTGAACTCCGTGCTGAAACTGTACTAAGCAGGAGTTTGTGGGCAGAGGCAGCTAAGGTCTTTCCAACTTGAGTCTGTGAGCCTCCTGATTTTGTGATCAATTCCGACCATGCTGGAGAGCCAGGCTTTTCTTTTCCCTCACAGCAGAGAAACAAGGTCAGAGGTGTTTTTTATTTCTAATCCACCTTGTATCTCAGAACATGCACCAATAAGTGATGACTATTATTACAAAACTCAATGCATCAGCATGAAATCATTGCTGTGGAAAGAGATAATTTGCTGACCTATGGCTCTTTTCTTAACATGATTCATGTTGCTGGCATTGCAAACTATTTTTGGGCAAGCATTATTTCTGCTTTTATGACAAGTTCATGAAAAAAAGATGCTGTTCAATTTTTTGTTGATTGGAATATCTAATAGGCAAGAGTCATTAGGAGAAGCAGTATCTTTTATTACAGTAATTGATAACTACTTGGGAATTAAAAAATCAGATTTTTAGATATATTCCCTTTCTCAGATTTGCCTCCTCACTATCTGTCATTTCATCAGGCCACTGAGAAAAGCATTTTTGACCCCCAGCTATTATCAAAAACAATGGTGTCCTATTTGTCCAGAGTCTGACCAAACCAGGTTGCAAGCAGTGCAAAGAACACAGACATGCATATGTTTATGCAGAAAAACTTCATGGAACACCAGCCACTAGTGACTCTGAAGGCTTATTCATAAGTTCAGTGAAGATTTTTCCATCTAAAACATTATTAGGGAAGTGTTTTTGGGCTTTAAGGGGTCTTTAGTCCCAGAAAGAGAATATCATTGTGCCAACTGCTGCACAGGTCCAGGGTCAGATCCCACACTGGAAAGATTATAATGTGTTTGTGGAACAGACAAACTGTGAGAGAACCATGGCACCCCTTTTGTGGGAGGACATTGAGGCACCACAGATTAAAAAATTCATCCAAGGTCATGCAA
This sequence comes from Pardalotus punctatus, assembly GCA_013400915.1. Taxonomy (NCBI): domain Eukaryota; kingdom Metazoa; phylum Chordata; class Aves; order Passeriformes; family Pardalotidae; genus Pardalotus; species Pardalotus punctatus. Next base: position 117,453 of record VZTX01002199.1, on the reverse strand, counting down.
GAAGTTTCTGCTCTGGTTGGGAATTTAACCTCAAACATTTTGGATGCTAAGCTTGCGCTCTTATCACTGCACCATTCCTCTGCTCAGGATCCAGTGGCAAAGTGCTTTAGGATTGATATTTATTTATGGCACATTTTGACTCTTCCTTTTTTGCTGTGGAATTTGGATGGCTTTGTAGCACCATTGATATTGGTTGTTGAGAATAAATGGATGACTCCTGAGGCCACATTCTCTCCTTGCTACACAAAAAGGAGTGCTCAGTGCCCTTATGGTAAATAGCTCACTCACTCTAAGCCACCCACTCCCCTTACCTAGAGTACATATTTGTGCAGTTGTCCATCTTTCCCCTTACCTAGAGTACATATTTGTGCAGTTGTCCATCTTTCATATTTTTCTGACTATTTTGCATGTAAAGCACTTCATTAATCTACATATTTTTATGTTTTCGTCTAGAAAAATAACTGATATGTTGATGAGAAGTATGACTACTTACTACTTGGCATCTTAAAAAAAATCTATCAAAAGGAAACCTTGAGACATGCCCGTGTATCCTTGTAGAAGATATTTAAATGTGGTTTTAGATCAATTCAGTCAAATGCTTCTTACACTTCACTGATTAAAATAACCACTGTCTCTAACCATTGCAGAAAATTGAAATTATTCACAACCTAATGATTTTATTGTTTAGCATATTCCTTTTTGAGCTATTCCAGAGAATCAAAAGCTTACTACATGCTTATTTATTATTGAGTCAAACCAGGTGTCCTGCTGTAAAAATCCATATAGGAAGCTGACATAGAAAAAGTTACAAGAAAGTAACAACAGTAAAAAACTATACCATCAAGGGGGGAAAAAGTGTATCTGGAAAAACAGGAAACTTCTAGCAAAGCCAAACACATGCAGGGAGTGGGCCAATTAGTCGCAATATTCCTGCAGCATGGAAAGGGTACAGGATAGACAAGACGGGGGGTTTTAATGTAACATATCTGGGCCTAAAGAAAATTGTAGAATCATCAAATGGTTTTGGTTGGAAGGGACCTTAAAGATTGTCTAATTCAAAGCCCTCTCCCCACCATGGGCAAATGTAAAAAATGTAAGCCTGAAATAGTTTACTGGTGGTAAAATGTCACCAGTGAGGTCTAAGAGGAACAGTGTATTCTATATATATGTAACTTACCTGGAAAAGAGCAACCCAGGGCTCTGCATGTTTGCTGTTACATTATTCTGAGTTTCTCATGGTGCAGCAGCTCTGTGTCCCACCTGAAGCAGGCAGGTGCCCCTCTAAAGTCAACAACCATCACTCAGCAGTGCAGTGCTTTACCCAGTCAGCAAATGGCACTGCCACTCTCTCAGCATTTTCTCTACATACCTGCAATGTTACAAGCCTGCACTCTCAATGATGCCTGAGCTGGATGTTATTCACTGGCTTAGTTCCAGTGGTTTGAATAATGCCTAGAACCTCTCAGTGAGGTTTTATGACGCTTTCAGAAGAGAAAAGAGTTTGGAAATGTGAGTTGGTCCCTTGCATACATCTCAGTTACAAATGTATTTGAGGAAATTATTTCCATAAAATTAAACAGAAATACTACTTGACATTGATGCATTTTAATTAACATCACCCTTTTCCATCTTGCACAAAACAGAACTAATACAGAATGATTTCTGTAAAATTAGGTTATCTCTATTCATTTTGAAACCCCACAACTACTCCTGTGTATCAAGCAAATACATTTTAGCGTTACATACAACAAAAAAGTTGCGTTATGCTATAGCCTCACAGATAAAGCTAATTACATGGAAAATTCATTCAACTGAGTTTGCATTGCTTGATTTGAATCTGAATTAGTAAGAATTGGCTTTGTGTTTAGTTTTCTAACTCAAATGAACATGAAATGCACACATACATAATTCTTCTCTGAACATCTGAATCAGGGAAGTCTCTGGAGCTTGAGACTGTTGCTGTTCAATCCACACAGAATCTCAATGACCTCCATGAATCTCAGCACAGGCCTAAGGATCTGTGTGTGTGAGGAAACAAGTGCAGAAATGCGGCTTTACTTCCCTGTCCTGGCTTTTATTTCTCTGGCTGTATTTCCAGTTCAGCTGCCACGTTTTTGTATGGATCCTATGGATACTATGCTACTCATTAAGCTGGGATGACATCAATATGCTCACAGGGAAGAAACAAGAGATTAATATTCTCCATGCATTAAAAAGTGTTCTAGAAAACTTGAATCAATGTAGTGAACATGCCCAAGGATACATCACTTTATTCCAAGTGACTACATTGAAAAATTAATAAAGTTTTGTTTGTGGAAATGAGGGAATAAGGCTCTTCATGATGCATTAAAGTATAACACGATGGATTCATTTTAGTATCTGAAGTTACCCTTGTGAAAAATGTAATTTCTGATAAAATTTCACAAGCATGCACAGGTATCCAGAAAATCACACAGTAATTAATTATTGACTCAGGATACAAATGTGCTTCCCAGAATCTTGAGACAGAACAGAAAGATCTCTTGCAACAAGAATAGAAGCAACAGGCCATAGTAATTTCTAGGGAAAACAGCGTACAGACATTCCAGGCAGTAGCAAAAAACAGCTTTGAAGATGAGAAACATGGTAACATGAAAAATACCATGAAAGTGTTGAAATACAATCAGTGGTATAGCAGTAGGAAGCAACACACAAAATCCAGGATCTTCATTATTTGTTGGAAAAAGTGAAGGGTAACAGAAGAAAAAATACTGTCAGGAAATATAAAAGGTACAAATAAATGAAGGAAATTACACTGACTGAAAGGAAGATTGGTAGAGAATGGGGGGAAAAATTCAATTTCAAAAAATACGTCCCTACAAAGCCCAATCTAGTACTGTAATGAGTTCTTGAATGCTGAGGTTTCTACAGGGCAAGAACAAATAGCTGTTTTCCAATTAATTATCTACAGGAAATGCAGCTTCAATGAGATTCTAAAATGATCAGAAGTAATAAAATCGTCCACTGCTGACAGTGCTTTCACTGAATTATTAAAAGAAATAATAAGGAGAAATAATATGTAATAATAATGAGTAGCAATAGGTAAAAAAAATTACAAATTAATTCTGGCATCCTACACTTCAGAAATCAGGCCCAATTAATACAAAACTACAGAGACATCCTCTCATTACGGCAGCTTTTAAAATTCTAACTGAGTAAATAGGGGATGCAGAAAAGACAGAGAGACATATTAGTCCAGTGCTAAAAAAGCTTTTAAATTCATAATGATTCAAGGAAGTAAAGGAAAGTGTCAGAATATACAGTTTTCAGGAGAAAAAAAGAGGTCCTCAAATTAATAACTTCTGAAATAGACCTTATATGATGGCAGGATATTAAAGATTCATTTTTATATCTTAAGATAGCACAACTGCTTGTTTATAAAAATTGGGGTGAGAGAAAGTAAAAATTTGTCTCATTTAATACCAGTATGTAAATAATGAGGAGGAATTCTCCATCCTTGATACTGTTTAACTTGACCATGAAAAAATTAACGCCTTCATTATGTCATTTTCAGAATGGGATGAATCAAATAGATTAAGCAGTTCTTGTTGATGAACTACCTACTTCAGGGGTCTGAGAATACTTTGCAGCCTCCAGGAAAGAAAAAAGCAAAGTATGAATTCAGAACAAGAGTGCAGCTGTTGGCAAGATGAAGAGACATCAAACATGTTACTGATCAATCAACAACCAAAAATATCAGCATGTTAAATGCCAAGAAGGAGCAATAATTCATGACAGCTTGGAAAGGAGACCAAGGCAAAGGTTCAGACCATGAAGGCAAATTATTTTCCTTTATGTACAGGACGTGAGACATGGACACACCTGAAAACAGGAAGAAATGTAAAGACTTTCACAAATAGGGCTCAAGGGTGACAGGTTGAAGAGAAGTTCTAAAATGACATGGTGTAATAACACATGAAGAAATAAGTCTAGAAAATGTATACATTCCTATTGACTCCACAGGCAAGACTTACAACCAGGGTAAGACAAGACCAACTTCCCTGGAATCCTGTGTCCCTTGCAACAGCTGCATACCTGACACAGACTGCTCTTGAAAGTAAAAACTTATAAACAGGAATGTTTGCTCCTGGGACAGTTTCTATTCTTCATGGTTTCAAAGGCAAGCCTAACAGACCAGAACTCATTGGACTACTTACTCAGATTTTGCTTTAGGTCAAGTGTATGGATAAAGCAATCACAGAAACCCAAGGATTTGACACTTTTTGCTCCATTAAGCAAACTCAGTTTATGAGTTCTGCCGAAGATAATTCCTGATTATCGCTACATTTTAACTATCAAGTTTGAGACATTCCTTTGACCCATCTTCTGACACCTAGAATTTAAACATCTAGCCTAAACTGGATGCTCCTGCTCAGAGAGAAATCTCCCTCTTTAGGCTACAGAGAGAGGAATCAAAGATACCTCCAGAGCAAGTCAAGTGCCAGATTTCTTTGACATTACTGTGGCTGGTTAAATATTCAGTAATATAAGTCTATATATATATGTAATACCTAACATCTATATATAAGCATGGCTTGCTTATAAAACAGTCTTTCTTCAATTTAAACAGCATTCCAAATTCCAGAAGAATTTCTTGGACACATTCACCTCCTAAGCCGGGTTATTGTTACAATACATTGGCTCAACACTGAAATATCTACCATTGCATTGTGTTCCTACCGTCAGACAGGAGGTGCAGCTCTTTGGTTATCTGAAATAATAACACATTCACTAACAACTTTTTTGTCTGTGGTTCAGATCTTATTTTCTTTTTATTATTTTTTGTTTTAGAAACCTTTAACTTTGGCATGACTCCAGTATTCTGTGACAATACTGTATTACATTGAAAGCAGAACTGCAAATTCAGCTGAAAACAGACAGTCAGTTCTCCCTTCCTGAACACAAGCTGACATTTTTCAGGTAAATCAAAAGCTAGTGCTAAAAAATTCCACAATCACTGCTTTTTCAAAAGTCAGCAACTTGTGTTGGCACCAAGGACAAAGCAATATTTCCGAATGTAAACCTGAAGGATGCTATCCAGCAAAAGATGGCACGTGAACTTTGTATTACTGGTTGAAGAGATTCAAACTACCTACATTGAACCTGCAGTGCTCTTACAGTCAGATATAGCAATATGTCAGTGAATGCAATTTGATTATGTCAAAATACAAAGCTATTTCTGCTACTTGTTCTCTTCCTACACTTCCTTCCATCTGTTGGTTTCATTTATCTGCTCTGTCTAGTTCTTTAGATTCTTATCTGTTGAAGAGTGAAAACTCTTTCCTATAAATGTCTACATATGCAGAACCCTGACCTGGCTGGAGTTCTGAGACATCCAGCTAAAAAGATTAAAATTAATTAAAATTAACACCATTTAAAGGGCTAAAGTGGTTCCCTGTCTGGCAGCCACTCTTTAATCTTCAGAGGCTGCTGGCATGTGTCACCCCTCACACCTTCCCTCCAGGACATGGGCTGCTTTCAAAAAGAACCATCTTCTCTCAGATCTGAAGGCATTCCCATTAAAGCTTTTAATTTTTTTAGAAATTAAAAGAATTGGAATCACAAACAATTTGAACACTGTTCTTAAGCTTTGGATCAAACCAGCCAATATGTTCAACAGATACAGCACATAATTATCAAGCCAATCTGTTTGTCAGGAACATTCAGCAGGATACTTCAAATGATAGAATAGAATCATAAGAACATTTAGGTTGGAAAATATCTCCCTGATGTCCAACTTGAGCCTCCCCTGGTGCAGTTTGAGGCCATTTCCTCTCATCCTTTGGCTGGTTTCCTGGGAGAAAAGGCTGACCCCTGCCTGGCTACACCTCCTTTCAGGCAGTTTAGAAAGCAATAAAGCCCCCCCTGAGCCTCTTCTTCTCCAGCCTGAACACCCCCAGCTCCCTGAGCAGACCCTCACCAGACCCAGGCTCCAAACCCCTCTCCAGCTCCGCTTCCCTGCTCTGGACTCTCCCCAGCCCCACGATCTCCTTCCTGCACCGAGGGGCCCAGAGCTGGACACAGCACTCGAGGTGTGGCCTCACCAGTGCCCAGTTCAGGGGACAATCCCTGCCCTGGTCCTGCTGGCCATGCTGCTGATCCAGACCAGGATGTCACTGCCCACCTGGGCACCCCCTAGCCCAGGTTCAGCAGCTCCTGACCAGCACCCCCAGCTCCTTTTCCCCAGGCCACTTTCCAGCCACGCTGCCCCGAGTCTGTAGTGATGCATGGAGTACTCAACCACAACGGCCATGGAAATTTAAAAGGTTATAAAACCCAGTCAACACAGACACAAAAAAGAAAATGTGTATATACATATATGATTTGGGGGTTTTAAAGCACTCATGAAGATTTTAGATGGACAAATTACTGCTTCTAGCAGTTCTACTAAATCCAGCAGATAAATTTCACTCCATTAGATCCAAGAGTCTCCACTTCTCAGTGTCCCTTCCTTCCTTGAGAAATCTCAGCAGGAATTGTATCATTCATTTCTAAAGTAGGCAAGGCACTATACATCACTTTTGTAAAACTGGGCTGTTTCTTCACTCTCTGATAACACACATACTTCTAAATGGAAAATACTTTCAACTACCTAGAGATGTGCATTAACAAAAAATGCATTTTATCAAGACTGCAGTGGAAAAAATTCACTACTATTTTAAACCCATTCTTTCTGTTGATCAATATTGTCTTGACTCTTGGAAATTAAATAAAGCAATAAACTGTATAAGCATATAAACATCCAGAAGTAACTCTATTTTATGAGAATAGCTCCTATAAAAAAGGAAAAAAACCCACAAACACAAACCCAAATGGCTTGAACATCAGCCACAACATAATTTAAAATGTCTGATGAGAAAGTAGTTAACTACTGCTCTAACTGAATTTATTTTTTGCTTTAAATCACCAAGTCAATTTGATGATATAATACATAGTTTGGTAATATTAAATATCTCTTCAGAACAGAATCTCTTTGACACTAGAACACAATGTGTTAGCAATCAAATAAGACTGTTTAACAGCAAAGAGAAGGAAGAATTTCTTGAGTATTATGTAGTGGGTATCCCCTTGTGTTAGTTCTGTAATCTACATAAATTTCAGAAACATTTGACACCTCCATCAGATTCTGCTGAAGAGTCAGAAGAAATTCAAGAATAAAATAACACAGGCAAGGAGTGAAACATATACAGCTCTCATCCAGCCTGTTCCAGCCTGTTAACATCTTCAACTTTCCTTTAATTCCAGGGTGACTGAAACAAAGATTAAAAATCAAGGAGGAAAGAAAATGCAATTTCTGCCATCTAAAAACTTGCAATTTCAGGAATGCTATTCACCACAAAAACAACAGTCCCCTCCACCAACAAGGTTGTTTTTCATCAACTCTAACTTGAAAAGAAGTTTCCTTTGGAAGTAGTAAAATGTTCAGAGGTGAAAGCATTATCATAGACTGCTTGGCTTATTTTGGAACAGTTAAAAAACAACACCAAATCAAAACATACTGACCTGCCCGGCTCTGAACGTGAAGGGCATTTTATTTTATTTCTGTTTTATTGTAAGAGTAAAGAAGCAGGCTGTAGTGGGCTGTAGTTAACTCCTGGGAAAACCTCTCAGAACGTTCCTTAGAGTGCAATGCCAACAGACACACGGAGGCAGCAGATTGAATTAATCCCTGACATGGTGCTCTTGGCTGCTCTTCTGCCTGAGCATGGTTTATGGATTCTATTATGAATTTTGTCTAAGTAAAAACTAATAAAAATGCCTCTACTTTGTTACAGCACTGCCATAAAGACTGAATGTACAGGTATATCATGAATTATGACACTGCAGAAAATCATTTCACACTCTGTGACAATCCACTGAATTTCCCAGACATCTGAACACTCAGTTTCATTGTTTCTGCATATTGTCAAAACTGTTCAGAACTTCTCACTTTATAGATGTCCTAATTCCTTCGTTGATATCAATCTGCAAGCTTTCCTAAAGATTTGTGGGGTAAGGAGGGGCTTTACCCCTTGATGTACGATTACTTGTTAAACACTTCAGCACATTTGCGTTTTGTTTCCCCAGGTAACCTCACAAACTTGCTTGCTAAGCTCAAACTTGGGGAAAAGCAAACACACTGCAAGAAGAAGATTTAATGAAACAAGTATGAGAGCTAAATGGAGGCGCACTGGGTCTGACACACTGGGAAGAACTATCAAATCCATCTCCAATATCAAATACTCCGCCTAGGGAGACATTACATAGAAAAAATGCTTCCATCTATTCGGGAAAAAATATGTGAGATTATGAGAGATTAAAAGGGACCAAAAAGGGATTTGCTTTCAAGTGAAAGAAAAAGGAGTTCATAATGTTCAGAGTATCACATAATAGGCGCTTTTAACACAGAAATAAAAGCAAAATGCTGAGTTAAAAGCTCAGAGCCTTTGAACAGAATATCTAAAATGGAATATTCATTTTTCTTTTTAAATGAAAAATTCAAAACAATAGAAGCAATAAAACACTGTAAAATGTGGAAAAGAATCCACTAAAGGATTCATCCACTTCAGTCCCATTTGCTTTACTAATCATTGCCCCATTTTATGGAATATGCACCCTACTACAGGTAAATTTTAATTCAATCTTTATTTAAACACTAAACAAAGCCAGCTAAAATCCACCCACCTCCCCACAGTACCATGTGGCATTTGGAAAGCCAAAAAATACAAATTTGAGCACTGGAATCCTAAGACAAGACAGTGCATGGCACATGAAAAAAAAAAAAAAATCACTGGACTTTCTACAGTCTAAACAGGAAAGAATGAGATAAGACAAGGTTTCAAAATAAGAAATTAACTAATCTCTGTGTGGGGCTTAGACAGAAAATGTTTCAAATGCAGGAAGGGGAAGGGAAGTGCTTAAAATCAGGCTGTATATAAAACTCAGTAACAGAAAGACTAGGGAAGTATAAGAATACTACCCAGCAAAGTAGTTGTGATTCTCCATTTACAGAGCAAACCAGATTTCTATCAAAAACCTCTAAAAATAGCTTGTCTTGCCCTAGAGAAAAGAAATAAGCTATGTGGTTTCCTGATGTCTTTTCTTGACATATTTCACCCAAGACCACACAACACAGGGTTCTTACCATCTTTTACTACCCTTCTGCAGAATTTTCATAAGCCAGGGTCTGACAGGTTCTGTCAACACAGGGCCTGAGATGGAAGTGGTGTTTATGTTACATTAAACTATCTGAAATATTGATTAAATTACTTAACCCTGAGTCCCCATGTAATGGACACTGAAATGCTCACTTTACCAGCCCAGGCACAGATGGAACTACAATATTCTTGAACATAGGAAATCCATGTTCTGTCAAGACAATGCTCCCACGCAGAAAATCCTTACAATTCCCTTTTGATCTGGGCAATTGTAAAACCAGAAAACTAGCCAGACCAGGATCTAGTCTCTCCTTAGATTCTCATGACATTATAAACATTTCCAGTTTCTTTGCATTATGCTCATGTTGACACGGGGTTTCTTTAGAGAGCGAATTTAGGAGTTCAGTGCAGTCCCATTTTCAGCACTCGAGATAGCACCAAGTCTACCAGCTCTGGGTAATGCTCCATCTCCTGGCTCCACCAACATCACCCTTGATTAGGTCAAAAAAACTCTTCAAACTATGGCTAATGCTTTCCTCACATATGGCAAACAGCCCACCGGGAGTCTGTCATTGATATATCAGCTTTCCCATAAGGATGGCATCTGACTTATCAATTTGGAAGATTTTTTTGTGATCCTACTTACTCTGTTCTTCCTCTCATCTTTCTTTAGTACCACAATGTACAATAATGGGATTCAGGCTTGTTATCCTAGTCTTGGTAATCACTTTGCAATTTTTTTAATCCACCTAGAAAGGTGTGAATATTTATGCATAATAAAAACCACAGATGGAGAGTACTATTGTTGCATCATTGAGAATATAAAAAGTTGAGCTAGTTTAATTAGATCCAGATATGATTATGGCATGAGTATTGAAAATTTTGATGCAGTCAGATTCAGGATCATTTAATTCAGGCCAAGTGGAATGTATCTACAACACAGGGGAAATGTGAGTCACTGTACTGCAGCACTAGGCAACACAAACTATTAATATAGAACCTAAGGAGCTGAGAATCTTTAAGAGAGTTAAGGTTGGCTCAGTGGGTGCTCATGATTGCAATCACTACCACTGAACGGAGGACCTTAGGTGCCCTCCACCTCCTCCAATATTCTAGATGGAATTTAGGCTTTTGCATGAACCTCACTGTAATGCTATGCTATATATATACACTTGTGTTCAAGTTTATGTCAGAGTAGATATAATACAATTTCTTCTGCAGTGCAGATTCCAGGGCAAGATTTTAAAATGCAGACTATTATTATCTCTTGTGATCCCAAGATATTCCATCCCAATTCTATTTAAATCACACTGAAAGTAAAATGCCCACTAATTTCAATGAGAGCCACATGAGAAAATCTTCATTGAGAGCTGAACAAAGTCCTACAAAGAGCTTTACAGAAGCTAAACAGTCTGACTCATGTAATGGTCCTACCATAGCAAATATAAGTACTGAAATGTATGAAAATGGTTATGTTTGTAACAACTTGTAGGATTGCATATACTTCTACTAAGACACAGAGAATGAAGCAGCTTTTACAGTTAAGATTTGAATTTTCGGTATGTATTAGTATTTTTTGTCTTAAGCCTTTGTCACAAACTAAGTAAGTTAGAATACTGAAAGAATTCTTCATTAAAACCAGCACTGATCATATTGTGATCATCAGATATCTAAATGCCATAAGTTTACAGTAAGTTTCTAGAAGTTAGAACAGGCAAAGGGGTATAAAATTATTAAAAGCTATAAAGACCAGCAGAGTAAACTATCCGATATATCTATCTTATAGTAATACACAATTTGCAAAATTTTATTGCAGAAACTCTCAGATACATTTTCTAGAACAAATCATCTCTAACTTTGTATTGTGCCAGTATGCAGAGCAGTTTGAGTAAAATAAACAGAAGCTTGTTTCTCAGAGATAAATTTTTCCTTATATTGGTTGCATTTATATAATTGTCAAAACATTCTTCAAATCTGAACATGTTCTGTTTTCATTAGTCACGTAGAATGAAAAAGGAAGCAAATATGGAACAATTCTTACAGCTTTCTCTTCCAACTCCTCACCCCTCTACAGTACACAAAAACAAATCCACTTCTTGGAATAAATTTGCAAATATATTAGATTGCCTCTTCCAATACTTTTCATGAAACTACACTTTTTCTTAGACATTTCACACTGTACTGCATTTATAATTATTTATCCTGTCTGCAATCAGAATGTAAACTAATAAAATATCAATTTTGACCTACCAGATATCATAGGTCCTTGCTCTGCTCAAGAAATTAAATGCAGTTGAGTTGAATGCCTGATGGTTGATTAGGCTCACTTTTCGCAATTTATTGAAACTAATAGAATCAGAAGGAAAATATAAAAAAATTAATTTTACTTCTAAGACCAACAAGTCTATAGAGATAAAGCAATAAAGCTACAGCAATAGAAATGGCATAATTAAACTATAGGTGGAAAGTCCAATATTATTTTCAATTATTTGAAGGTGTACTAAGCCTGGAATGGAAGCTGTAATTCTGACAAACTTTGATACCAGTTATTTTCATTAATTATTCAATAGCAAGCTTCATTTGGCTTTTTGGAAGAAAAAAAAAAAGAAAACAACAACAACACAGAAAGAAGAGAAAAAGGGATTAACACTAAGTGACATTTTGCTTCTTGGAGTGAGACAGGTACACCGTATCACTATCCGCCTGTTGAGACTGATTGATCCTGCATTTAAAGTCATTAGACTTTGTCACTAATTTCCAGTGAGTTTGGGACAGAACCTTAATTGCCAAAGCAACAAACCTTGGAACTCTTCACAGCCAATAATGAAATTTTGGCCAGGTTGAGACCGGTTTGTCAGCAGGAATCATTTAAAGTCTTTATCAGAGGACAGCCACAAAACTTCATTCAGAGCAAGGCAGCAAATACATTCCAATTAAAACCAAGCATATAAAAAATACAAAAGAAAAAAAATGGAAAAAAGGAAATTAGAATGATGGGCATATAGGAAAAGATGGACATAAATGAAAGGGGAAAGAAAAGAACCTCTAAGAAGCCTGTGAAAAGCAGAGAAGAACTACACTACAGGATCAGGCATTGCTGCTTTGAGTCGTCTGAAACAACAGTGACCAATTAATTGAATTTCCATGGAATCAGTGAATGGCTGAGGTATGGAGTGACCTCTGGAAGCGATGTTGTCACCTGTTTGCTCAGAGCCACCCAGAAAAGGCTGCCCAGCACCATGTCCAGGCAGCTTTGTAGGATCTCCAGACTGAGACTCCACAACCTCTGCAAGAAACCTGTGCCAGTTCTCAGTCACCCACTGTCTTTTCACATTAAAATTTCATATTCATGCAGAGGAATCTTTCTTAATGACATTGCTTTGTGTGAATGAACAGGAAATGTTTATTTTCAAAAGAAACAAGTTTCAAAATAAGATATGTTCTGAAATATTCCCACTTGCAATCAAATTTTTTTGTGATTATAGAAAAATTGGTATCATAATTTTATCCTGAATTATTACTCCAAAGTCAGAAATTACATTAGAAAAAGCTTTGATTGTCATTGAATCAGAAAATGTCCCTGGATATTGGGGTAATGTGAACACAAATTTTCAATTAATCTGTTAAAAAAGAAAATTGTTAAAATGTTGAATATTAAGATTTTTCACTAAAAGACCACAGGCAAAGAAGAAAAAAGTTCACAGGGAACATTCTGACCACCTCTAGAACAAGTCAAGTCTCTTTACAGCTCAGGTCCAAAATTCTCATGGCACCTCCTCTCCAGGCAGTGTGCAAATGTTTTACAACAAGGACTTGTCAAGGGCTGAGAGTGGCCATTGATTCAGTCAGGGTTCTCTTACTTATTTCTTCATGGTCAGAGTAATTTCCACCATTTCCTCCCCAATCTCTCACTCCCTTTACCATATTGGAAATAACCTAACCCAAGTGGTTTAGTCTCTTAAACAGTCTCTGTGAGGAACATCTGGGGAGGTTTGGCTTTATCCCCCTCTGTAAATTTTGTGCCCTTCTGGAAGATTATTTGGCGTCTCCTATTCCCACAACAATAGAGAGTATTTCAGTTTTTATCTATATTGTCCTTTAGGTTGGCACTCTGAAAATATGGGCTAAAGACTGTATTTTCACATGTTTTATACTTAAGAGAAAGCATTTCCATATTTATTTATTCAAAATGCATGTTCAATTTCAAATGCACAAGTTTGTGGAAGAGAAAGTTTTTTTCCAGTTTTGACAGGGAATAGTTTCTCCTCTGACAATAAACAGAAAAATCCTAATATTTTTCTCCTGTTTCTCTGATCTCCATCTCCAATGGAGTAACTGTCAAAAAATCATTTCACCCCATACAAAATCCCACTTAAGCTGCAGCAGCCATCTTACTTTACTGTACTGCTTATCTGCTTACCTGCTGCTAAAAGGAAGGTTTGTTTAACCTAATCTGCTCTATCTTTGAATCATGACAGGGTATCAAATCTCAGACCACTCAGTTGAAAACCTGAAATAATTCATAATTGGAAATGCTTCTCTGCATACATCATTTTCTCCCGGAGATCAAGGAAAGACAGGCAGAAAGCCAGCCTTGTTTCTAACAAATTATGCCCAAGCTAACAGAACTCAAATAATCTCTCTATGGAGCACATAGGTAGCTGTGCTGGGTTTCTTACATATATTTCTGGAGTGAAGTAGACAGAATATTTTGTAACAAGGAACTTCGGATTTCCTAAAACACTGGTGCGTGCTTTGGCAAAACTAAAAGCGGCATCAAGATGTCAACAAAAACACTATTTCTTAAAACAAGCTCATATTCAACCATTGTGTTACTTTCAAAGAACAGGTGTGACAATAACAGAAGGTGAAAATCATATGATAAATCAGCTGGGAAGTGTGATTAGGAAGTTACAGGCGATTTTCCCATAAAATTGGAATTTAAATAAAGGTTTCCTTTAAAGAATTTTTTTTTAAACAGGAAATAAACAGACCAACATATCTGAAATTACCAGACTAAATGTAACCCAGTTTGTGTTTGGAAAAGGTCTGAAAGAGCTTTCTAGCTTTAATGGCAGTGGAAGGGAAAAGCAGGGGGGGGGACTTCAAGCTTTGTCTGGAAATGTTACCTATGTAAATTTTAACGGGACAAGCCACACCCAGAACATTCCTGCATCTCACGCGGGTGTTGCAGCTCCCCTCCAGCGTGGGCCCTCCTGTAAAACAGAGGGAGCAGAACTAACCCAACTGATCATCATTTCTCTGCTCTGAAGGGCCTGACACAGCTACAACCACGTCCTTAGACAAGCATCCACCCATTCCATCCCACTTTGAGTATTCCTTGACAGCAACGCCATTTTCATACCTCTGGTTATAGGTCATGTCGTGCATTTTAAGCACGAAACATGCTGGAGAGATAGCTAGACTTTAGGGCAAAAATCAGCTCTGCAGATCTCTTAGGGCAGAACTGATATTACTCAGATGTTTAGGGCATTGATCAGCAAGAGCAGCAGGTCTCAGTGGAATTCTAAAAATAAAAAATGGGAAGACAGAAAAATCCCTGAATCTAGAACATCAGCAGTTACATCACTGAGGAAGGACAATTTTTACATTTTTCATCCAAAATGCATAAACTCAGAAAAACTATTCATCTGCTATATTACAGCAAACTTGTTTAAATAAAATTCCAGTTTTAGAAACCTCCCTTGCTAAACTAGGGATGGCTTCATAGCTTCCTGCTTCACTGGCTTTAAGATTCCCTTGGTTGTAGAGATTTCTCTAAGCCGCTTCTCTTCATGAGCAATAGACTGCAGTGAAATAATTTCTCTGCAGTATTTTCTCAGTGAAAAGGTCCACAAATTGATTTGTCACCCTTTGCCCTCCTCTTCAAGATACAAACTCAAATATAAACAAGGCAGACTATCACTGACAGAATATACATCTTTTTCCTCAAGTGGCTTTATAAGAAGGCAACATAAAGTATTAGACATGCACTAATAATAAAACTTACATGAAGAATTTCGAGAAGCATTGCAGGATTTCGCAAAATTTCAAACAAAACCTCTCCAAATCTTGAAAAAAAGCCCACTTTACTGAAGGGGAAAGATTGAAAGTATTTCCTCCCTCTTAAAATGACGGAAGGAGTTAGATTTTCTGTTCTATGGGAATCCCAAACAACAAAACATTACAAAACTATGTTGTTAACATTTTAAGATTTTTACAAATCTTCTTGGCTCTATGCATGTTCCATACTCAAAATACTTCATCCTGCCTCTATATTACAGGAAAGAGTGCAACTTGGAGAAAACCAGGACTCAAACTATTAAAACATTTCATAAATTAGAAAAAAATTCCTTGAATGACACCTTGAAATGAAGCCCACAGGTAGAATACATTCCCTGAAGAAAAAGTACCTGTAACTGTCAGTTGCATTCTGCTGAACTTCCTGACTGCAGCCTGGAGAGTCGATAAAATCTAGTGAGGAAATGCCTATTTTTAAGCTAAACAGCTATGACAACAAAATGCTTGGAGATATTTTCAACATATCTTGAATCTTCCTTCACAAATAGAACTACTTGTACTGAAAAACAAACAAAAAACCACCACATTTAGTTCTGGATGACTAGCATCAGATACTTTATTTTGAAGTAAATGCAAAATGCAGATTAAACTTCAATGTCATTACACGTAAGATTTTTATAGCATAAAAGACATCCCAATTTTATACAGCTCTGAGCATCATCCTAGAGAAGAGGAGTAGAAAATTGGCACTCTGTGCTACTGCCCACTAACTTAGCTCTCACTCTGATTTTAGCCAGGTCATTCTCCCCTGTTCTCTCTCAAAAAGCAACTGAACCTTCCTATCCACAAAAAATGAGGTCATAATAAACAAACATTTCACATTACAGAGAGCTGGTGTGACTTAGTGTAGCACTTGGAAAGCCATTTGCAGTTCTAGAGCCCTGAGCAAATGTTAAGTCCCACTCTTTTCTCATTCAGAACATGAAATAGTGACCTGCAGTACTTAAGAAGAGAAATATGTGAGGTCCCAGCTGTGGGCACCCACTGTTTCCAAAATATCATGTGCCATAAATAACTCTGAGTGGCACTTTGCATCTTTATGACCTCCCTTTTTCACACCTAATATTTGGAATAGTTCCTTGTCTCAAAAAGAGCACGTGTTTGTAACCTGGAGTTCGCTGAAATATCTTCCAACCGCAGCAGCGGTATGTGGTCCGAGTTTGACAAATTTTACAATGTGACAACCTATTAAGTTGAAATACACCAGTCATTTCAAACAAACATTCAATTAAATAAGCTAAAGATTGGATTCTCATAAGTTTTCTTTTCAAGATGGAGCATTTGCATGTTTATTAATCTGAGATCAGAACTTAAAGCTCTGTCTGAACTCCAAGCTGTCAATCCTTTGATATACAGTAAAAAGCTCTTTGGTCTCTTTACTCTTTGAACTGCAGCGGCAAAACGGAAGATTTCACTGGGATAATTTCTTCCTCTTTTCTTTGAGATTAGAAAGTTATTTCAAAACTTGATTTTTTTTCTTTTTCAAAAGTCCTTATTCCTCCATAAAGCTACCATGCATTTAATTAAGAGAATGCTGATTTTGTTAGAATGTTGATTCCCCTTGAAACTTTTCTCTCAGTAGAGAAATACCATAATAATAACATTAAACATTTTTCATTGTGAATTAGGATAATTATTGCAACTATATCAGCTGTTTTTAAAAAATCCTATAGTTTGTGGGGATACATATACTTTCTGGCATATGAATAAATAAATAAATAAAATAAATAAATCCACAATTCCAAAATGGAAAGATTATACAGTGTTCTTTTCACATACTATCAAAGTAAGGGAAAAATTAACACTATGATACTCACTTGCCTACCACCTAATTCCATTTCGACATTTCCTGTTTATTAAATGCTGACAGTGTTCCAGATAGCAATCCAAATTCCTGCAACTGCTTTCAAAAGATTAAGGACTCCACAGTGCTCAGAGGCTCTCAAATGGCTGCCTGATTTTCACATTTCAAGCCTCCAGGAACAGAAATACAATCCTTTCTATAACGTTTAGTATTCCTTTAGCTCTGCCCCAAGATTCTGATGGCAATAGCAAATGTACACATGGAGGAGTCTTGCACACCTTCACTTTGCTAGTGAGCTGTCTCTCAGATTTCTCTTTTGTTGGCAAACCCCAACAGCCAAACCTACACCCTATTAATAAATTCTCTCTGATTTCTGCAATATCATTAGATGCCAATAATTGCCCAATCTACAGCAGTAGGTGCTCTAAAATACTGTGAACCCCACTGGTATCTAACTATTTACCTGAAGCCAAATTCTGCTGTTAAACCCATGAAAACATTTTCCCAGTACTAATTTTCACTGTAGGTACTTTCTATGTCAAATAACCAAGCTGCTGATCTTTCCTTCCACTCCCCACTATCAATTATTTTGACTCCAGGACACAAAAGGCTGTGATTTAGAGGCAAGGGGAGAATATCAAAAACATGCAGAAAGCCTGTTTTTAAAGCATGTTCTCACACCAGTACTCTACACCCAAGCATTATTTTATTCAGATGAGAAAAACAGAAAAAGAAGGAGGCTTGTTTGACCAATTAGAATTAACCAGCACTTTTCAGATATTGAATAATAGTTGCTATACATTGAAAAGTTTGCAAACCAGACCTTGTTCCTAGATATTGGTAATTGCTATTAAAAGATTACTAATTTCAGGGAAATACTGCACTCCTACAAAGTGCAGACCGAGATAGAAATGACATTATATTAATTAGCTATAGGATAAGGTATGAATTATTTACCAAGCTTGATTCACATGCATAATTCTTCACAGTCAAGCATGCCAATCAGATTAGATAATTCCACACAATCATATGATTACTCATTCCATATCCAATTCCTTCATCAGTGTCTGTAATTGCATTATTTAGAGGTACAGATCTGATAATATTCCTGTTTACATATTTTACAGACAGCCGGTACATTTTTGGAGTCTATGCAGATACTTCATATGGAATTTAAAACCCCAGTATTTTTACACTTCAGATATCAAGATAAGGCCATATGCTCATAACAAAGGTTTCCATCTATATGTAAAAAACACCTGCAACTTCTTTCTGCGGTTTGCAAGGCATAAATGATACTGTGTTACAAATCAGAGGGATTTCTGTTAAATGTCATACAAGATGTTTCAGTATTTGTTTGACAGAGGGTAGACAGTAAATGCAGAGCAGCCTTTTACTTTGGTCCTAACAATTGCCACCATTAAGCCTTAAGTAACAATCAAATTGCTTCTGCTGCTATATTTGATAGGTTTAGGTAGAAACTTAAGAAAATTCTATTCAACATTCAGAATTTCTACTGATGGTTATATTCAACACACTGTTCTAATTTGCAGTTTCTATGACTACTGGAGCAGCACTAATTTCTTCAAACTAAAAGGAAACAGAATTCAATTTTTTTATTTAAACAAGAACAGGCACACTTTTCTTTGAAGGCTGTTCCAGCAGATAGACCATATATACATCTACACATATATCTCTATTTTAATGCCATATATATTCAATTTCAAAGATTTAACAAAGCAGAGAATAGCACAATTAATTTTAACAATGCATTTTTTATGCAACATTATGAAATTTTAACCAGTATTAAAAGAATTGTACTTTTACCTTTTAAAAATTTTCACAACAAACCATGTGAATTTCTTTAGTTGGATGAAATGAAACAATAAAAAAGAGCAGCATAAGTACTATGTTTCTTTGTCAAAGAGTTTCCTAATATGATTATGAGGCTTAGGATCCTTTTTTTCCTTGTACACTTACCCTGTTATTTAATTTGAACTCCCTGACCTAACGCAGAGAAGCACTAATATATCTATCTATGCAGCTGTTGTGAGATTATGACTCAGTGTACTGATTTCAGTGGTACCAGTCATACATTTGTGCCATGCCTTTTCTAGTAACTCCAGTTCCCTTAAACATATTGTGGTCTTAGCCACAAAAAGTCTAATGGCACCAGAAAAGAGCACTGCCAGAATAAGCAAAATTCATCATACCCACCGAAGGTATTTGTAGGTGAAGAAACAGGTTATTTTCTGTGCTGTTCCTATACCTCCACTTGGCTTTAGTCTTATCCCCTGGTAAGTGTCGTTGCTGTGCAAGTGGGCAGCCAGGCAGCCCTCCCACATCAACAGCAGCACTGGACAGCTGCTGGTCAGGGAATGAGGTCTGGATAACCACAGAGCCCCCAGCAAACCAGCACAACATCCTTGTTTCATGCCAGCTCACCTGTCCATCTCCCTTCAAATATTGATGGATCGACATAAAATATATGTCTGTAAAATCAACATTTTTTCAAGGCACTGCTGTTCTGCCAGAAAAATAACAGCTGGGTTTAAAACTAAGTACCAGAAAATACATTGGGAATTCATTTTCTGATTTAAATCAAAACATTATTGAATCCATCCTTTTTCCTCTAGTAATTCTATTGTCTCAACTTTCCTTTGTGTTAAATTATTTCTTTTCCTTGAAAAGCCCTTCAGAGGGAGCAGGAAATACAAAAAACATCTTGTCAGGCACAGTGGAAGAACATTCTCATTCGTTTCAGTTGGCTAAATATGTGGAGACAGCCTTTCTTACCTTTCTTGGCTGTCCCAAGGAAGAGAAACAGGAAGGACAGTCATCCCAAGAAAACAGTCATACCACATTTGGAATCACTGCTCCACGCAATGAAACGCTTCAAGGTCAACCAGTTGTTCTGAAATCACTCTTAAGACACATCTGGGCAAGCTAAAAGCAAATTTAAAAAATATTTGAAAATTTTAAGAACAGATAAAAATAATCACATTAGCTGGGAAACAAACAAAGGGAAAACTCATATATTTTACAAGTACTTATAAGTATACTTTAGGCCTTCCATCCACATTGATGGTAAATGGTTCAGACCAAGGAGCCTAAGTTTTATGTATTTTCAGGAAAATTGAAATAAAACTCCTCTGCTTTATATTCTTCTCCCTCTCCCATTTTCCCATCATTTAATACCCAAAAACAAGAGCAGGTTGTATGATTGTGGTCCATATTCTCTCATGTGCCACTTCCCACTTGGTGATGGTGAGATAACATTTAATTGATTCTTTTTTCTTGGTCTGCTCTGATGGACAGAAAACCTGGTGAGTGCATTGGAGCATTCTCTCCACTTGATTATGTCCAACCATCAGCCTTATTCCAACTAAAATGGAAAAGCAGCATATAGAAAGAGCTGTCCATACAGTCTTACCCCTTCTGTAAGTACTCAGAGAAGAAACTCTGCAATGGATATTTGTAACCACAGCGTGAGTCCACCACAGACACTGAAGTTTATTTTTCCTACAAAAACAGGAGAAAGCTTAATCAATGAAATTTCCCTGATTTTAAAGATTATTAGTAATATATTCTTATGCTGCCATCAAGAACAACCAAAATATCTAAGTATATCTGCACATGAAGACCAAGTTAATATGGCCATTAAGACTTACATATTAATGCCTGTACCCCATGTAATTTATGCAAGTCATAGCAAAATCCACACCTTTCAAAACGCTTACCCTGAGCATTTGAGCCTCAATCCAGCAAACACCTGTTTCCAACACAGGAATTGTCCCACCGATTTTAGGTATACACATTTTGTTGGATCGGAAACTTGCAACTTACTTTTGTCAGCAAAATCCCTTTCACTGGTTATCAAATAGCTCTTGGATCTGGCAATTGTTTGGAGAAGGAATCAGATAAGGATAATCACTTGCTCTGGGGAAGAAAGCCACTGGGTTTGCCTGTATGACATGTAATACATGAACCCAGTTAACACCATCCTGATTGTTCCTGTGATGCGCACAGACATTTTGCTCGCATGGGCTTACCTCTGGCTCAAGGCCTAAATATAATTAAAGCTCTAGGGTAGAAATGGAAGAGCTGTCTTTAAGTATTGCAATGGAAACACAATTAGTAAGAAGGTGGAAATCTTGACAAATATGAAATACAATCACTTATCAGGCAATAATGGCATGTTGTGAGCATGATGTGACTTGTTTATATAACAGCTAATGGAAGGGTTCACACAGCAAAGTCCTTTCCTCAGGAGTCAAAAACAATAAAACTGACTACTGATTAGAATTTGTCACCTTAGAAACCTAAATAAATTAACGTGAAAGTTAAAAATAATTAAATATGTAATTTCTGGGATCTCTCTATTAAAGGTGATGTTATACTTTATGCTAAACAATCGCTAAATTCTCCCCATGTCATTAAAAAACTTAATATTGGAATTTCATAGGCAGGGAAAGCCATGACTGTGCAGGAGAGACAAACATTGAACCTCAAAGAAAGAAACAGTAAAAGAAGTTGTGAAATCAATCAGCCAAATGGTTTACATTAGGATAAACAATTTTGCCCAGTGTGGACTCAAAATGGGAAATTACTTCCATTTGGCACAAACATTGTTCTAAATATATTTCAAGAGCATCAAATGTTTCCTGTGCATTTTTGTTCTCAAGGCAGAACTTCATCTAAATCCCAGCATCCTGGGTGAGTATCCTGTGCTCCCCGCTCCAAGTGCTGAACCATACATGTTATTTGATGTAAATATATGTAAATTTGCAATGTGAGGTGAAGACCAGAAACAACCTCACCTTTCCATCCTGCAAATAGGGAGGATTCTTCCTTCTGTCACCCCTTGCCCCCTTCACTGAGAGAGGCCCCAAGAAGGGGATTTAACAGAGCTCCACACCACAGTGCTGACCATGGCAGATTTTTATAGAAATTAGACACATTTTTACTACAGATGCTTTTGTGGCCATCACAGCACCACAGAGCTTTTACACAGCCACAAATGAGTCCCAGGTCTCTGTGAAAAGAGTACACAAGGTCATTGCCAGCTTCACTTTGGAAAATGAGATTTAAACTCAGTTATTTCCATGCTTTAACATAACACCTGACAGCCGCAGGGTTCGTTGTTTGCATATGCTGTTACACATCTTAAAATTAACAGAGAATTTTGTTGTAGATAATTAAATCAAGAAAAATTATCACCAATATTTTGAAAGTGGTAGAGAAGAAAACACAAAGCATCCTCAGAATTCCAGCTTTCTAATCTTATGAAGCTTCTTATGAAGAGGTCCAGAAAATCTGTTTTAACCTATTTGCTTAATGGTTTTGGCAAAGAAAAATTGGATGAAAACTGTTATTTAGAGTGCCATCATCAAATCTGGATTCAGACAAATCTATCCCACTTATCTAGTTCTACTGAAACATATGTTAGTGCTCTGAACATGAGAAAAGGAATTTCTGATTACGGGAATTCTCATGAGAAAGTAGTACAGAGAGCAGAAAGATCCTGAAAATCCAAAACACAGATTATAACCCTGCACAGGCAGTTCACAAATTGATAGGGCCATTCCTACCTGACAGTGTATTTCACCAGTCCAGAGAGGTTATCATCGACTACATTTGAATAATTCAGCATGCAAAACAAATGTGGGAATGACAGCACTGGGATTATGCCATTTTGAACCATTAGATGGGAGAATACATGAATTTATCCAACTGCAGTAGACAAAAATTAGTGCTAGTCCATTTAGGACAAATCTAATTCAGATTTAAAATTCATAAGAATTTACAACTACTACAACTAACCTAATTTCTGAAATCTCTCAGGTTCTGCAAACTCAGTAAACCTAGGTGTGACAAGATAACTTGCAATTTACTATCGATATTTCAGAGCTGAGGTACAATCTCTCAGAACCTGCTTATGATGCTTGTTTCACGCTATGATCACCTTGCTGCGTGTACTATCCTCTGTATTTGGCAGTCTGTGTCCTTAATACATGTGGCAGAGACAAATGACTCAGTACCATCGACTTTGATGAGGTACAGAGCAAAATGGTCAGCAAGTCCCACATTATATTTAGTTGGAGGCCAACAGGTTCATTCTTTAATGAATTATTCCAGTACCAGTGATACATCAAAACCCATCTGCTTGCTATTTTTGGTCCCAAAGACACCCTTTCTTGGCTTCCACAGTTCACAGTGACTGAAGTAGAGCGTGTTTCATGTTATGATGATAAAGTTGAAAACTATAGGCAGGAAAATAGAAAACAAAAATGGAACTTCAGTTAAAATGAAGCTTTAATTTCCATTTTACACAGTCATATTACCCCTGAATGTGTATTTTCTGCTTTTTCCCTCCTTTGTTCTTTCCTTGAATTTTTGTGTCTGATTGCCCAGCTGTTTTTAACAGGATATAATGTTTCCTACCTTCTCTTTCCAGGAGTCTTCTGCAAAACTAACAAGGAAAAGACAGTGGAGTGTAATCATAACACACACAGGGTGAGACAGAGATGGAATGATAAATTCTTGAATTCAAGGAACCCACAAACACCTGCCCAGGTTTCCTTCTTGGTATCATTATAGACTAAAGTATGCTAGAGGTGAGAAATTCCAAATTGTTTCCCCCATCATTTAATTCAAGAGAGAAATACTTTTAGAGTAACACCATCTCTGGCTCTGTGATGGACGCAAACCCAAACGAGACACCAGGACCACTATTAGTGACAGATGAACTGAGGACTTCCAGGGAGTTACTTAAAACATATTAGCATTCTCAATAAAAGCCATACTTAAAAATAGAGAACTTAAGGGATCGAAAAAAAAGAATGTTTGCAACAATTCCCTGATAATTTTTTTAATTTCTCTCAGAGGATTTTATGAAGTTAATTTGGTTTTCTGTTCTCTGCTGTTAATCATGAAAGGAGCACCAGACTTGTCAACATACCATGTCCATATTCTGTAATTTATGGAAAGATCATATGATTCTCACACCAGAAGTGATCTCATCTCCAAATAAGTGTTTTGAGTGATCCCTGTTTCTACTGAATCTTTTTCAGAACACCAAGGAAAGCTCTCTGTATAACTGGGCACAATACCAAACGTCAATGTAATCCTTTCCATTTACACCACCAGCCTCAGACAATGGCCAGAGCCATCAGCAAGTTGTTAATTTTAGCAATCATGTTGCATATTCCAAGTCCAGAACAAGGTTTACATGAGATTGAACAAAACCATGACATGGAAATCCACTGAGGGTTACTGAAACTGTACAAATTGGGCAAACTGCTGAAGACAGTGAGAAGAGTCAGAGAAGATTTTACTACAGCCTCTGCTATTCTTGCAGCCTTCAGTTTTGATCACAGGCACACACATCCATGAACTTTCAGCCTGGCACAACAAAGTCATTCTTGTTTTATTAAATGACATGGAGACAGAATTAAAACATTGCTCCCTTTTACCACCCCAGTAGCCATCACTGAATCTGATTCAGTAATCTTCAGTGTCTTACACCCTTATCTCCCAAAATTCCAGATTCAGTTCAATTTTTAAAGATGTTGACATGCTCATTCAGGGTGTAAGAGATTCTAAAGAATTTTACCATTAAATCTTATAGCACTTAAAGCTTGCTTATTGCTGTTTTCCATGTTTTTTCAGCTGGTGACCACCTGTAATTAAAATACTGCGGCCTGCTGTGCTTAAGTTAAATAGCTTTACTCTCAGACTACTCACGGCTGCAAAGTATGCAGAGGGTTCTTTCTAATTAAGTTTCTTAATATGAGTTACATCTGTAGAATCAGAAAAGAACACTTTTAAATTCTGCATTTTCCAGTGTGCCCAGGTGGCCAAGAAGGCCAGTGGCATCCTGGCCTGTATGAGCAGCAGTGTGGCCAGCAGGAGCAGGGCAGGAATTGTGCCCCTGTACTGGGCACTGCTGAGGCCACACCTCGAGTGTTGTGTCCAGCTCTGGGCCCTCACTACAGGAAGGACACTGAGGGAGTGGAGTAAGTCCAGAGAAGGGCAGTGGAGCTGGGGAAGGGTCTGGAACACAGGTCTGATGAGGAGAGGCTTAGGGAGCTGGGGGTGTTTAGCCTCGAGAAGAGGAGGCTGAGGGAGGAACTTCTCTCCGATAGTCCATAGGCATTTAAAAGAGAATTCACATTATTTTATTGTTTTCTTGCTAATTATTATACATAATTTTTGCATATGAAGTGGTGCTATTGTCCAGAAAAAGTTGTACCTACTGAGGAAGAGACACATTACTGAAACCTAGATAAAATACAGATTTCATTGATGAGATCTATTTTATAAAATTCAAATTATTATGTCTGCAATCCTTAAATTATTACAGGAAGAATGCCAACAGCATAAAATGCAGGAAACAATAATGAGAAGCCCTCTTGCCTCTGTAGCAGCGCCATAAATTATTTTTGATGAATGAGGCAGGCTTCCAAAAATTCCTTTCAGAAATCCAAGCCAATACTCAGATTGAATAAAATCAAGCTTGGCTCAGCGGCAGGCAGTTACAGTCTGGGGGAAAGAGCCTTCAGTTTCCCTTTCCTTTCCCAGGACACTTTTGCTCAATAGCACAAACCCAGAGGACCCAGGCTGTTAGCTCACAAAGCCATCTGCTTTTTAATCATCTGTGGGAACCATATGAGTACTTAACTAAGTGCTCTTCTCCTTTACTCAGCTTCCTAGTCCCAGATTTCTTCAGCTTTTCCTTCATGAATATATTTAAATCTAAGCAGCTTTCCCATGCCTGTCTTGTCTTTACTTAGTAGTTTAGTAGTTTGAAGGACAGACAGATGATTTCTTTCTTTGAAATAAGAGCTGCCTATAGTACACGTTTAGAAGGAGAGAATGAAAAAAGCTTGTGTTGTTCATGTCAAACAAATGGGAACAAAAAAGGGCACATCCCCATTTTGTTTCTATCTTGGCCACAAGAAAGAGGACACAGTCTTTTTGAGACAGCGATAAACTTATACACTGGGACCTTGTGTAAGGTCCCTAACTTCAGTTGCTGGTCATTCCTGTTCTTACATTTACAGTCCTGAGCCCGAACAAGAACAGCCATGGAAGTGAGTCCCTGCTGTTATGACTGCGAGGGAAATGCATTCTTTCCGTGTTATATAGAGAGAATTGGACAGAACCATTTGTTAAAACAACAGGAAGGTGAAGATATATACTGTTTTTAGATGTATCCCAGAAACTAGGAACAGCTGCGAACACAGAAACTAAATTCAGGGCTTACATAAAGCCCTTTTCCATAGCTCTGTATTTACCTTGTACAGATCTAATGCACATAGGGCAGTATTCCAGACCTATCACTTTGCTGCCATCTCCACCCCTTAGAAAATAAGGAATAGATCCCAGTTCTTGAAAATAGTGTGAAACAATGCTCCTTTTGACCAACTAGCTGTGGTCAGCTACAACCAGCACTGAAAAAAAATCAGGTTTGCATTATCAGTTAAGCACGTATTCTAAAATTGTATCTGTTCCCACAGACTGAATTCAACAATAATTGCATTTAATTCTTGCTCAAATCTGTAACATTTATCCAGGGACTTTTGAAAAAACAATTATAACTTTAGGATACACTATAAATTATAAGGAGAGGAAGCAAGAAGAATTCACGTTACCATGAAATAAAGTGGAAATGCTATATCAAGAAAATAAATGAGTCTGAAATAATGCAGATGGAAAAGACACTTGGGCATTTCTTTTTTTTTATTCTTATGATTGGCTGGGAACATTCTTAATTTCATTCATGTCAATTACTCTTAAATTTCTGCTGTCATTAATGGCCATGAGCAAGGAGCTCCAGACTGCCAACACCTCAGAGCATTTTTCCAGAAAACTATTTCCAATTCTTAAGTCTGGCTGTTACTTGGTTGAATAAAGAAATAACTTTTTTCATTTCAGCCTCTCTGAGGAACTAATCATATGCAAGCATTTGGGGGTCTTGCATCTCATTTAGGAATTAGTCTCTATGGGGTAAAGAAACAACATGAATCGGGGACAAGAACGGGACGAAATCCAAAGCTTGTAGAAATTTTAAATTCAGGATAGAAATCTCTCAGTCTGTAAAACTATTATCAAAAGTACATGTGGTATAATTTGAAAGTCAGCTCATCATTAGATCTGTATTACACAATGAAGCATAAACTTATTTTTGCATAAACCATGAAGTATTGGATCTTACTTTCACAGATCACCAGAACTGAAAGATGTCTGGTTCAATTATTTCTCTGAGATTTTCTGCAGGTATTTCATAACCCATAAATGTCACTTATCAAAATGCAATTACCTCGCCTCTGCCAACATCAGTATTTGCTCTTATCTGCATTCCATTTTCTGTCCTGCTCTAATCCTTTTTTCTTTCACCCCACTTTCTTTCCCTTATTCCTTATGAACCCACCAGACTGCAATATTTCACTGCACATTAGTACCCAGTCAGCATCGGCTGAAATGCTGTGACTGAGAGTGGCAGAAGAGCTGGCACACAGCTCCTCTCTGGGGCAGGAACTTCTGGCAGGGACTGGAACGCATTAGGGTGACAGCAGAACTCCTGCTTGCTCCTACTAAATCACCCAAATCCAACTGTCAAAGTCCCCAGATTGCCTGGTATGTCTCCAAAACATCAGTCCAGGTTTTGGATGTAGAAGAGCCAACAGCCATGAGACCCAAAGGGAGCTTCCCTTTAGAGTCATTAGCTCAAGTTCTGACACCGTGACTGCAGCCAGCACCAAAGGCAGCTCTGAGCTGGCTCTGCTACCTGCACAGGGCTCTAAAAAGCCTCAATGCCACACCGGGACTGTCCTCACTGACTACCTCAACAGCACAGCTAAAACGACAGCGCGCTTTTGGAAAAAGGAAACAGTCCTCATGTACTAGGAAACACAACTGTGAGCAGTCAACATTTCTTCAATAGCGATGAAGTGTCCCAGGGTGCATTGTGGAAGTAGAGGGAAGGGAAAAATCTTTTTCCTGACTCTCCACAAGTTTTAGATTGCCCTCACTGCCCTCTCCTCTCACATCCTTTGGGACAGGCAACACTGACTAAATGACTGGAGAAACAACTCATCTAGAGAGCGCTTGCCTGCAGGCTGCTAGATGTAATGTGAAAAGGGAAGAAATGTTCCTTTCTGTAGGACAGGGAATGATACCAAGAATTTCAGGAGAAGGGCTCATCCAAATAGCTGCTCTGTCTGAATAAACACCTTTGAACCTATGCAGAGTGGAAAAAAATATTTCATACAAGAGAAATCTGCTTAACTTTCAGTATAGGCAGTTCCTTTACATCCCAGAATATGCTCATCTAAACTTCAAAGGATTTTTAGATTTTGTCATAGATACAGTATAGAGAGAAAAACTACATCATTAAGATATTTTTATTCGGCAATAAAATCTAAGCATTTAATAAGAATTAGAACATATTCTGTAGGTGATTGACTATATAGAATCTTGTCATTACTCCAGTGCCTGTCTAATGCAGACATACTTCTTAAAATGTTCAAAATTAACATTAAACCATGTCACAGCAATAATAAAAGCTTTTAGAATAGACTAATTTCCCAGGAGTTTATGAAGCAGGTGTTAATACAAAAGTTCAAACTCTCAGGTCCACCTCCTAGCAGTCATAAAAAAAATTAAGTTACAAATATTTAAATGTACTGAAATGCCCAGAAAAAGAAGCAGGAAAGATGGACAACATTAATTCGATATTGGAGATGCTGATGCACTGTATGGAAAAATCAATTTTCAAGACAGGTGAAGTGCAAGAGGATGCTTGGACCAGCTGCTCTACGTTTACAATCTGTAAGTAATCTTACTCATGTGTGACTAAATACTTATGGCTATTTATTTTTCCTCTACAGTAATAACTAGTTTTATTGAATGGAGACTGATCATCATACAAGTACTAAAAAACAAGTGCATTTTTAAAAAAACAAACCAAAAACCTCTGCTTTGTGCTGCAGTTATAACGTGTTAGAACTGACTTTATACCTCAAGAAAGCCATAGAGAAGTGTTAACAATTTATTTTCTTAAAAACCTGTTAATCAAGCACCTAGCATTCATCAGCATGAAGCTAGCACTTGCTAACATTTTAGAAAAGATAAACTACCTCAAAAGGTTTGATTCAGCAAAGTACTCGAATGTGAAATCCAAATTCACTGGTACTACAGCAAACTATATAAACAAACACACATTTTTCCTATTCATTCCTAAATATGACTAAAAGCAGAAGATACACATCTAAATGTCTAAAGTCCCTTTTGAAATACTGAAATCAATAATATGAACCTTTCTGCAAGATTGTTATGTATAGTCAAGCGAAAACATCTTGACAGATTTTTTTAGCATGTTATTCAATTTTAAAGTAGCTTATTTTTCAAGTACAGCAGATGCTGTGACTTAATAGGTTACTACTGTGTGTATTTAACCTTCTCTGGCGTTTCAATGTCTTTCTCTGAGAGATTTACAGGAGAATTCTTTAAAAGCTTTGTTTTCAGTCTTGTGGATTAAAAATTTATTTGGTAATACAGTATTACTAGAATGGCCTTGAAATACATTTACTTCAGGAGTATTCTTCTCCCCATCCATCCATCCATGTGCCTGGCACACAAGCACAAACATTTGTGTTTTATAAAGGCCCAGTTGTCCTCCCAGCCAGCTGTAGCTGCAGAAGCCGCTCAGAGAGCCATACACAACCACAGCTGTATACCTGGTAATCAAACCAGCATCAGGAACTTCCTCTTTCAACAGCTTTGATAGGAAGCATGATCAATACCAAAGATTAGAAGCAGACAATCTTTCCTTCCTCTGATATTTGTTCACGTAAGAACAGGCTACCTGGCAAGTACTGTTTGTTTCTCTCTCCTGGATGTAGCTCAGCAGGTGAGCAAAGCTACGAGAGCTCTAAAATGATAGGAGGGTAACAACTAAAACATAAGTTCTGGCTCCTGGTGCACAAACACATTTTATTTTTTTTACGAGCTTAGACCCAGGGCTTATGAAATTTTTGCTCTGAGTGGATCCCAAATCTCTGGCACATCAATGTGCTGTTAATCAAGGGTACTATAAAAATTCAAGGCAGAGTTTAAATCCTAGAAACATTAAATAAAATGTATTTTAACACAACAATTCCCATATCATCTAGATTTATAGAAAGAGGTTTAAAGATAAAACATTATTAGGTTCTCCTATGTCTCCTTTTGCTAACCAGCTCTGACTGGTAGTAAGATATAAGGCAAATTTACCAGAAGAGAAGCCAGTAGAAATGTCCTGAAGTACCCAGAACAGGATTCCATAACAAGACAGCAATCCAGAATTGTCTGAGAATTAGGCCTCTAAAGAGCATCTCAGAAATTATGCTGTTTCTTTCACAGATAGAATTTGTTCATGGAACAAGTGGCTTCTTAAGAATCACATCAAAGGACACCAAGGACATAAACAGAAAGCACCTCTGTCATGATGTTCCTGCTCTGTGAATAAGCAAAGCATGAATATTCTGAGGTTTTCTGATCTGGTATCCTTCTGTGGCTTTCTACTCATTGCAAGGTTTCTAATTAAAATAGAAACCAATTATATCTAACCCTTTGCCTACATCGTTAACCTGCTTTCTTTACAAATTACAGGCACTGCAGCAGGATTTTATTTTTTTAATGATGCTATTAATTTAATTCTCTTGGATCTTTTACTTTTCTTGCAGAAATTAATTGCCTGCATTACTCTTAGCATCATCTCTCCTGAGAGGTGATCCAGCAGGTGAGTTATTTTTAATAATGCTTGGGTGTCAGCTTTCTTTCGAAGCTTCTGCAGCACTCACAATCCCAACTGCAAGGAACAAGTTGGCACATCTAGATCTGATATGGTGTCAGAAGAATGCTATCAACTTAAAATTCATACTGAGCCACATCCAGGAAGTACAAGTTTCTCTCTACTTAAACCAGAAGACAGAAAAAGAATCACAGAAGAAATGAGACAAAGAGTACCAGGGAGGAGGGAGCAAGATTAAATGATGACTTGATGGAGATGAGCTGAGAACAGATGATGAGAACAACAAAATGGAACATAATGCAGCAGATGATGAGAACAACAAAATGGAACATAATGCAGCAGAATTGGGGAAAACACTAAAGTAAATTTAAAAAAAAACAAACTATGCAGGAAGAAAACTGAAATGTGGAACCATGAGAAAAAGCTAAAAAGATATTTCCTCACATTGCTTATTGGTTGTAAGGGTATTTTAATCAAAATGAATGGCAGAAAGATGCACATCTGTGTCCTGTGCTCTGGAAGTAGATGTATCTGCACTGACCTACCTGAGGAATAAAGCTCCATCATCTAGAAGAGGAAAGCTTTTCCTATGGGGTGTTTCAATACTCTGTCCTATTGATAAATGCTGTCACTACAGTGTTTAAAAGCTTAACAGGGTTTTTTTTTCCCAATTTGTCCTAAAGGGTACTGCAGTGGATATGGGATTGGTTTCTTTCACTTCAGGAACTTGGAAGAAAACATGTACACTCACAGCATTCAAAGCCCTAAAGTAATTCAGCT
Source organism: Pardalotus punctatus (assembly GCA_013400915.1). Classification (NCBI taxonomy): domain Eukaryota; kingdom Metazoa; phylum Chordata; class Aves; order Passeriformes; family Pardalotidae; genus Pardalotus; species Pardalotus punctatus. Next base: position 85,814 of record VZTX01002199.1, on the reverse strand, counting down.
GCAATATGAAAAACAGAAATGAAGGATCTATATAATTTCAATGAAGGAATTTTTCCATTACAATTCATTTTAAGAAGATGCTTTTGTTCACATAGGTTGGATTTGGGCTTGATGATTTTGAAGGTCTTTTCCATCTTAATGATTCCATGACACTATTTTCTGAAATTAACACCTTCTAGAAATTCCAGGACACCAGGTGTGTATACATTATCAAGCAGTGGGGTGCAAAAGAGGGGTGGGGGGGTTGATGTGCTGCACTCCATTACGGCTCCATGTCCACCCTGTACCTTCACCCACAATGAAGTTGCGTAGGCACAACGCAAGCTCATCCCCAAAAGAGCCCCTCAAGCTCACATCACTCACCCCAGGGACCTGCAGCTCTTCTCCCAGCTCCCAGCATCAGGGACAATGCCATCAAAGACAGGCTGTGCCATTCTGACAGCATGCTCAGCTCAGCTTGCAGCCCGCTTTATGTGAGGAGAGGTGGCACACGTCAATCTGAGTGACAAGCCATCCAAAATTTTTAATATTGCTCTGACACCAATGTCATCTATGAGGTTTAACCACTTCAGCTTTCTCCTGGTAAAAAACAAGGATTCATCCCACAGAAAAAATACAGGCCAGTAGGAAGTACATGCTAGAGTAATTACATCACTTGACACATCCTGAGAAAACAGCAGCTCTCTAAGTAGTTCTGTAATTCTTCACACACCCAGAAGTCTCTCTGTCTGCAGAAAGACCCAAGGACATCAGTATATTCTTGCAGTCACAAAAACATATGTACAACAACCTAGCAGAAGATAAAATGGGATAAACTATAGGATAACCTTGGAAGCTGCAGGAAATTAGGACCCAAAGAGAGGTAGAAGCTTCTGAAGGCCATGCAAGTTTCAGAGTAGAACAAAGTACTATGAAGTTTAAGCACTGCTTAGGTTTCCCAGGAAAAGTATTCTGCTGGTTTCTTGAGTCTCTACTTTGCGGTGCACACTAAGACATACTAAATGAATATCCAGCTTAGATCAGCTACCCTCTTTGTTTTCCCTCTGGAACTATTAAAAGAAGTGTCAGTGCCTAAAAAATGTTGCTCAAGAGATTTAAAGTAAATTCCTGGTCAAATACTAAGCTTCATTTATCTTCTTCCTGTGGTCCTTTTCAAAAAAAAGGACTCTAGAAGTCTTTTGGGAAGCACAATAAAGAACATAGAAGCAATAACAGAGCTGAAAAATCATTTATGAAAAAGTGAAGGGATAACATTCCCAAATGCCAACCCATTAGCACAATAAACACACTCCATTTTAAAACAGACAATTAGATAACTGCCATACCCAAGCCAGTGGGAAGATGTGAATTATGACTGGCAGAAAGCAAGAAACCTAGAGGTTATTCAGGCAGTTTCCATTAGAGGGGATATTTCTCAGTGAGAAAATAGGAGCCTGCCTACCTAATGTGATACAACCAGTGGATGAATTCAAGCTTACTGAGAAATAGCCCGAATGGTTACATGAAGGGAACTTTTCCCACCTTTATATATCAGTTAAATGATGACGGTTACACAACATAAATTCTTTGTTGGGTATCTTTAGTTTTGCATGTTGAAGAGTTATTAAGATGCACTGAACTTTACACAGTCATGACACTGTGTAATTATTTTCCTTCTGCCTTACCCACTGTCCGACATTCTGATTTTACACACATTAAAACATTCAAATAAACCAGATGTGTACACAAACTTAAGTGCTTAAAGGGACTTTTTTCAACCTTCAGTACGTTTTGAGTAAAAGGAGTTAGCACCTAGGAAAAGGATTGGAATCCAGTGATAATCTAGAACTGGGATTAGTACTTTGCTGGTGTATTCAAATTCTGAGGGCTGCTAGTAGAAAACCTGATCAAGGTCTGCTTAAACCAACAAAGAGATTTCTTCCTTTAGAAGCATTTTGGATCTGTTTCTATATTCTCTGTGAAGAAATAACAAGCCCATTTCTTATTTTAAAAAAGAAAACAGTCCCTAAGCAGAACAAAATAGAGCAGTCCCCTACATTTACCAGTGAGAATTAGCTTGACAGAAAGACATTAAGGATTTTACTAACAAAGCAATAAAACCAAACAAACTGTGATCACAAGATGCAAGAAGTAATCGGGCTAGAAATCCTACCATTTTTTCCCGTAAGGTGCATATCTGCACTGCACAAGTATGAGATCTGTAGCCTGTTTGAATTATTTAAAACTGACTGAGCCTTCCTTCAGAAAGGACCTCACAGGAACCCAACAGAGAATCAAGGACAAGATCACACAAACAGACTTGACCTCTTTCCAGCTTACAATTTGTAATTTAGCTGCAGTGTCAAACAGCAAACCAGACTTAAATAATATTCTTATGATGAGGATTAAACACATGAATAAGTATACTTTGTAAAAGTATAATTATCAGAGCAATGTTCCCAGTCCAGCAACAGAGAGTGCCTGTAGAATAAACTCTGGTTTCTTTCCTTCCAGGTTAACTAACCACTGGGAAAAAAAAATGAAAAAAAAACAAATCCATGAATAATTCAAGATTTTACTTGCTTTATGTAAAAAAGGGCCCTGCATGCAGATTCAAATGAATCCCCCATTCACTGAAAAATCAACTCATTTACTTTCAGAATAGCAAATGGAAAAATAATTTCCTTTTAGATGACTACATTGTACGCCTGTTTTGCATCCAGTTGAACACACAGTGAAGAATTAACTGGCATAAACATCTCAGACCCCTACCCTGAAGGTGCAAACAGCCCTAGATAAGAGCCTTCTCCATCTCAAATTTTGCTTTTTTAAATAAGCGTTCTTGTATAGACAAGATTGTCAAAAATTTGACAGCAGAACATATTAAACACTAGATGAGGATCATTAGGTCACTTTCCAACACCACTTTTTGTAATTCCAAAGAAAGGAAAGGAATAGAGTGACAAGGTCTCCGAGGCTTTTTTTCCTGAACCTAATTCTTTAAAGTCATTTACTCACTTTCAAACAGCTACCAAAAGTCAAACGGAACAGCACATGATGAATCATTGCCTTAGTTTTAAATTTGTCCTGCAGCACTGGGATTCACGCAGGATCCAAGATAACAGATTTTAGCAGCACAGAAAGCCATAGACATTAGTTCAGTAATATTCTTACTTTCTTTGGTTACAGTCAATACAGTTGAATTTTTTTCTCTACAACACTTAAAATATTTGGATTTTGGACAAAACATGAGTTTTCACAATTGTTCATTTTAATCTGGTCTGCAAGTATCTGTATTTACATGAAAATAGAGAGCCACTAAACATCTGAAACAGTCTCAACTACAGAATTCCTTGATATAAACATTGTTGGCTAAATCAGGTAAACAGCAACCAACAGCACTTACAAAGATTCTATTTGTTGTTTAAAACCAAAGAGAATAAAACTGTCTTTTGGCTGAGGATAGGGGCACTGAAAGAAAGTCAAAGAATACCTTCATAAACAAGGATTAAGGGCTCCCATGCCCCTAATCTGCCCCCATGCAAAGTGTTGCAGGAAAGCAGGAATGACAGGACATTCCAGCGTGCCTGTATCCAGTGGCAGCTTCTTCAGACAGGAAAGACAGGCAGTACCCAACCCATTCCACAGTCAGTGTTTTATCTGCATCACAGACTGCTTAGAAATACTTCCTCTATAGCTAATGAAGAAATGGTGGCTGCCCGGAAAAGCCTCTGAAAGCTTCTTGTTGCAAACTGCCTGCAGCTGCCCCCTTGTGAATCCTCTGCTACTCCCTGTCAAGGGCTAATAGCCTCCATCATTTGAGCTACAAATAAAGTAGGGCAACCAAAAACTACGGGCACATTAACAAAGAGAAAAAATTCTAAATGCTCTAAAATACAAAGGAAGAGATAAAAACTATAAATTCCATTATCTCAATTCTATTGTTTTTCCTTGTACGTTGCTGAAAAGAAAAAGTCCTGTAGAGACACACATGGTTATTTTTTTTCTATCAACACACCAAGCAGTCTCCAGAGCATAAAGGGACTGCTACTCCATTTCACCCATGGAGACAAACAAAAAGGCCATCCCATCTGCTTCTGGGTTTGTCACTGAACTCTGAGAGCTGCACTGAGTCATGTTCCCTACATTCGCTGTGGGGCTGTCACAGTAATGATTCCTGTCTGTCATTTTCCACTTTACCTCATGACTCCATGGGATGAACTGTGCTTAGCTCAGCACAGGTAAGTACATATATATATATATAAATATATATATATATATAAAAATATAAATATATATATATATAGTAGGCAAGAAATGGCATTGCATTTTTTGCTTTTCCCCCCACTCCAATAGAAATCATCCTTCCATTCACATGGCAGCCGGTTAGAACAGCATTAGAACTCCTAAAAAAAGAGAATCATTTACTACAGGCACATCGGCTGGCCCAAAGCAAAAGAGAAAATCCAATTTACAGGGCCACGATCAATTTATACCCTCAAGAAAGGTACAACACCTACTTTATACTCAGGTGTTTTCTTACACACTCCAAAGTATAATTGACTTGATAACTACCTTTAGGCATAAGTTCATGATTCTCTTGTGTCTTTTGTAGCTTCAATAACTGCTGTGGATGGTGGTACTGGTACAGTCACATATTCATTGTGGTTCATGGCCTTGCACTAGCTCACGTGCTCACTGAAAACAGTGATACAGGGTGTCAAGATATTTTCTAGCATCGGGTTTTTTTGCCCTGTACAGAAAGCCTTAGAAGCAGCATGTGGACAATGCCCTGCAGAAGCCACAGCCATGGTTCGCTCTTTCAGCAGTTCAACATGCTGGATTTGTCAGGCTTCTCTTAGCCCTTAACTTACTCATCTTGAATTGCTCAGACCAAGGTTTCTTATCTTAAAGTATGTACCCTGGGCTTAACTGTTCTTCAGAAAAAAAGGAGCTTCAGGTAGGTTTGCCTAGAGCCAGTTTTTGGCAAAATCGAGGCAGATTCTCTCAGTGATCAGCAGCAGACAATTATTCTGTGGGTTCCCATTTGTGAAGCTGACTGGGTGTAACACTAAAGTAAGTTCCAGAGCAAGGGCTCACTGTTCACAACCTTTTCTTTTTTTTGGCTGGTCTCATCTGGCCAATTAAAATAAATAATTAAAGCATTAATTTTTCTCACACTAACTCTGCTTGCTTTTAACCAAAAGAGTGGTGAAACTCCCGTATCAGAAGAGAAAACACCACCAGGGCAAAGTTAGAAAAACAAAAAAAAATTAGTTTAGTTACTGAAGGACAGAATCACATATTTCAGGAAAAGAAAGAGTCTTCTGGGTCATATAGCTCATATCCCTAGACAGCAGGATGGTTGCTGCATGGTCTCTAATGTGTTTTCATTGATTTTTCTTTTTTTAATACACCAGAGAGACAGCATGTCATCACACCACCCATGATAAACTCCTCTTTGTCCACTTAATTTACTGCAGAGCTGGAAACCATTTCTTTGTATCTGCAAACTTGCCCTTCATTTACCATGCTACCTTTAAAATTATTTAAATAAAGCTCCTTTTTCTTCTGGCTGCGGTTCATAAACTTAAAACCACAGTTTCTTAGTCACCTACAGTCAGCAATTAACCCAATATAATGAGACACAATTATTAATATTAATGGTAAAGGAAGTGAAACTAGAAGAGGCGTCTTTAGCAGGTTCAAGTCATCTATTCATGCACTAGGACACAGCTTAAAATTTCCACCCTAAAAGCGACGAGGTTTGATTCAGTGTAACTTTTACATGTCCACATGTTAAATTGTTGTTGCATAAAGACATAAATCAGATTTTACAATCCATCAGATTTTGAAACCAACTGTTATTAATAAATAATGCACAGAAAATGGTAACATGAAGAAGGCCTAGATTAGAGAGGAATGAAAAAGCATAAGAAAAGCAAATAGCACTAAATTATTCAAACTTACAATCAGACTATGCATTCATCATATCAGACTAAGCTTTCCTAACTTATGACATAAAAATATTTGCCTCTAACTATAAAGTCAAGAGATACTATCTCTGGGCTTTTAAAAAGTTTTCTACCATTCCACTAGCATAGCTCCCAAATAGAATTACAGGAATCTTGGAACATTATCAAGAGCGTGTGGATCCAGATCTCCAATATTACACACGACAATATAGGCAGCAAATATACACAGACTTTATTCAAATGTCTTCAAGAATAGAAAAAATAAAAACAAAAAACCAAAACCAACACAAACACACTTGTTGGTGTGCACTTACTGTATTTCAGCATGCAAGCTATATTGGTTTCTTTAATTGTCTGTTCACGTGAGCAACTTCTACTCAGTTTTGAAAGCACAGCCTACTTTTGTGTGCAGGCTTCAGGGAATAATGCAGTTGGCATATTTGTATCCCCCAGTGCAAAACGTTCCTTCTCTGTTGACTGAAATTAATACCATAAGCATGGAACCATTACTTTTTCTTTGCTTCCTACATTATTCGAGCATCATAATTGAAACCTTAGAAAACCTGGCATGCTATTAGACTCAGACACAATAAATGATGACCCAAAATGTTTTTGAGACATGATCCCCCAAAGGCAAGTATTCCACATAAAGCCCCACAGTCCAAATTTCAGACTTAATTACTTTTGTCATTTGTGACAGGCATTATGAATCTAAATTAATTATATTAGGAATATCTGTAAACAGAGTAATGGCTCAAAGGAAGTAAATCGTTTGGATAGAATTTGCCATGCATTTTGGATGCTGAAACACAGGATGTAGTTGGGGAACTAAGTTAAACTTACCCAGAAAACCAATTGTATAATATTCTGTCCACTGGTGAATATCTTTAAAAGATTGGCTTGTAACAGAGTGTCATGCGAACAGTGACTTTTCTGACTGACAACAGCAGCACAAACAACATCTCTATCTTAATAAAACATATGGCACCAGTTCTCGAGGAATTAATTCCTGCTTCCCGTGGGCAAGGCAGGTGTTCAGCCATCTCCAGGAGATCACAGGTAACGGTGACTTGGGAAGAGAAACTCCATCACTCCAAATGTCCCCCCTTCCTCCCTCACTTTATGATGCTGTCCCATGGTCTGGAACATCCCTTTGGTCAGCTGGGGTCACCTGTCCTGGCTCTGTCTCCTCCCACCCTCCCAGGCACCCCCAGTCTCCTCTCCAGTGTGGCAGCCCTAAAAGCAGAAAAGGTCCTGGATATGTTTAAGACCTGCTCAAGCCCTGCTCAGCAATAACAAAAACATCTCTGCATTATCAACCCCGTGTTCAGCACAAATACAAAACACAGCCCCCTACCAGCCACCATGAACCAAAATAACTCTACCACAGCTGAAACCAGCACACCTACCTTCTGCAACAACGATTGGACATCTCAAAAAGTTCCTACTAAATTGTTTATTTGTATTAAATAATGTACGATTGATCTAACTCAATGATTTTTTTTAAACTTTTTAGATTCAATAGATTAAAAAAACCTCCCAATTTTTTTAGGCAGCTCATTCCTAAGAAAAACATATAGAGAACATTTCCAAGTCTGCTTAATTCTGCTCTGGAACACTTCAAGGATTTCATAAAGCATTTAAAAATCCTTTGTATATGAGAGGTCAGGATTTTTCCCACAGAAAATAAACAAAAAACCCACTCTGCATGCAAGATCTTTTTGAAGACATGTAAAGATGTAGTTACAGCATATACACATAAACAAATCAGTCTAGAATCCACCTGGAAATTCCCACAGGATGCATGTTGGCCATATTTTTATGATTTGATGTGTGAGGACAAAATATATGTTTGGACAAGATCTGGTCTTTTTTGTTCTTGAAAGATGAAATGGTAGACCAGTACAAACAGACATCTACAGGTAAACCTCTATGCCCTCCACATAGCTGTGAAGAACTAGAGGGAAAAAGTGTGACTGAGCATGCAAACAAAGCTGGGAGTGAAAGATGCTAACAGAGTCAGCCTGCCTTCTCTCTCAGCCACTGAGGATGAAAATCAATGCCTATTCATCTGGTTTCTCAGTGCAGAAAGTATAAAACCATTCATCTCGTGAATACACTTTTTATGAAGTAGCAAGCATAGCTGCCTAGGAAAGTGCATAGAAGTACACTGATTCTGTAAATTATAACAAGTCTTGCTTTGTGAGCCTGACAGCACCACAATGAAGTGTATCTCTCTCAATTCAGAAACCTTCTTCCAATGTTTTCTTCTCCAAAGATGAACTATTAATCCCTGGCTGCTGTCGGAAAGATTTTCTCTGATTTGTTACTGTTTGCTTTAGCAACAAATATTTCACAAGCAGCTACCTGAGACAGCCCATCGAGCAGCCTTACTCAGCAAGACTTTCAAGCACCAAAGATCAGCCTCTGCTCTCTCAACAGCAGGAGTTAATTATCTTGGCTGTGCCTCAGTGACAAGAAATATGTGTGTAAAATAGGACAGAAAAAATTTATAAGATAGATATAAATATACTTCAGTATTGGGTGTTTGCCCCAGTAGCTTCTTTCATAACTGCTAACTTTGTCTTCAAAACATGAAACAACTACTCAGTCATGCAAATTATAATTCATACCCATTTGTATATAATAAGGAATATAAAAATAGTCCATATAACAAGGAATTATGCATGGATTGAAATGTCCATGTAAAGTCCAGACTTGAAATACAAGGCATTGCTGCTGCTTCATTAGCTCAATGTATTTTAATGTTTTGTAATATTTTTCTATTGAAATTAAATCAAGACTGCTTTACATACTTCTCTGCAAAATATGAAAAAAACACCATCATTGTGATCACACAGTCTTTTCAATATATATTTATGACACATGGTGAGTACAGTCTTAAACCACCATCAGTAAATGCAGCAATTGTATTTCAGGGTGTTTCTGAACCAGGTGAATCTAGGCTGTCATTTATAGCTGTTAAATATAAAAAAATAACACTCTTATTACAGGTCCTTAGTACAGAAAACCTACCCACTGAATAAGTAAACTTTTCTGCAGATCAAAATATTTATTTAACTTCAGGACCTGTTGGGGCCATTGTCTGAAAAGATTCGAAATTCCATTCTTATAGTCCTACCATGGATACTGGTAATTTTGAACATAAATGATCATTACAGATATTATTGCTCAAGCCTCATCATGTCTTAAGGCTACATATGGCCCTGATATTTTTATGGAACATACATGAGAGAACAAGACATAAAGTGTTTTCGAAATCCAGGAAGAAGAATAGGACACACGTGATATATGGGGGTTTGAGGGAAGCTTTTTTCATTTAATCTGACAGCCAGGTTAGCCAGTGCCAATACCTACATCTCTAATACACCACATTGTCTTGCCAGCTTCTCACCATTTTAATCATTGGTGTTTAGCTTCTGGGCAAAAAAAAAAACCACAAAAAAAAACACCAAAAAAAAGGCACAAAACAAGAACCTCACCAACTTAAAAGATTTTTTTTTTAATCAGTCTTGGTAATCAGTCTGCTTCAATTGACAATTAACTTTTATTGCTTATTGCATCATTTAAAAAGCCACTACAATTTCTATTACTCTTCATACCACTTCTAAAACCCTGATGATTTCAGACTAATTAATAATTATCTTTGCATCTCTAGACCAGTAACAGTCCACTCCATTTCCAATCTAGCAAATGTTATTGATCAAAGGGGGAACCATCTATATCAACTTTCTATAATGAGAGTAGAAGGGCTTTAAAAAAAATTACTTTCTTCTAACACATTGCTTTAAATTAGTTCTTTTGCCTTTCCTATTGCATTGATTCTTCAATCTTCATGCATCAAATTTTATGCTAATGAGCTTGCCTTGTAAGACCAGCTTTTACACTGTTGTTTTCCCAGCCTCCCATGGCACACTCCCAATATTGTCAGTGCAGTGGATTTCTTTTCTCTACCTTTGCTGAAGGACTTGCAAAAACTTTATTACAGCAGTTGTTTCAATGTCTAAACTAATTTTGGTATGTATGACACATTAAAGTTCGCCAAAGCCTGAACCTCTTTAGAAGAATTAATCAAAGAGGAAGAGAATGACTTCTCAGGAATGATGAAAAGCTCTGCTCATTTAATCACACAGGTTGTGCATCATTAAGGCATCTGACCAGCTACAGAGCAGTCCATGCGCTAAAGGCTTCACTGCAGAGATCCCTTTAATGACACTGCCAATGTGGAGGTGGGAGGAAATTTAATATAGCACGGGGGTTGAGAGAGAAACATAATTTGGATTAACAATTAAGGCAATCCTGCCTCAGAGCTGAGCTTCTAAACCAAGGTACTGCCTCCGAGGCCATCACTTGTGTTATGCTGTCACCACTAAAGTCACCAGCACAGCACAAAGGTTTTACCATTTCTCCCCTTCAGCAGGCACGTTGCTTCAGAGGGGAGTTGAGTTTTCTGGAATTAGAGACAGACTTTTCAGGAAACAGCACATAAGAATCTACAGCTTTGCTAATTTTAAACCTAATAGTTTCTAACAGAATCAGTATGACCTTCTTGTAGGCTGTTAAATTTTATTTCCATCCAGGACAAATTCAGCTGTTAGAAACAAGCTTTATTTGTAAGAGAAAACAGAATTCTCACCACAATTTCCTTTTGCCACATAGGAAATTTCCTTTCTAGAGTAGATACAAAAGTTTTGGGAATAAATCACCAATGACAAAATTATGACTTTTGAAGAGTATTGAGGTTTAAAAAACCCAAGCCTGTAATTTTCAGTTATGAACACATACAATTTCTTATAATGAATGACAAGTAGATTATTTTGGTGCTACTGTCAATGATGGGTTTACAATTTCTTCCATGAGGTAACAAAGTGCAGAGATCATAGACCATAAATAAAACTCAAGCTTTGTCTTTGGAGAACAAAGGCCACCTGATCATTGACAAGTGTTTTAATATCAACCAAAAGCTTTTTATTCACCTGTCAGGCAACACAAAAAAGGCTAACCTGATCTCCAGTCTCATCATAAAGGGATAGCTGCCTTCCCTTACTACCCAAGCAAGCGAAATCACAGAACAACTGAAGTATTGCAAAAGGAGTGGTTGCAGTTCAAAGACTGAGCACTAAAGCAACATCCCCAACTGATATTAAGCTGCTGCTCCATGAGTTCTCCTCTGAATAAAACAGGAAAAGCACTCCAGCCTTCAAAACCCACTCTCATTTCAAGAAGTAGTAACACACATTTTCAGTATTTTTCAATGCTCTCTTCCCACAAAGCAGTGGATTATACAAATACAGTACAAGTTAAGTGCTGTAGGGCATTTCTGACATTGGTTAAAAATGATCTTTGGTGCACTGTATTAAAAGAATCCACATACTTCAGATCACAAATCAACCCCAATCTCTACCTGTGGTATCTAATGAAACTTTACTAAAGCTGCACAGTTTCTTCATCCTTCATTGAAGTAGCTGCCAGAAGCAGCAGAAGCCTGTCACTACCCCAAAGTGTAAAACTACTCATGTATTTGGATATTATCCAAGGGACTTTCCTCCTGTTCCTGAGTGTGAGAGGGACATTTTGACTCTGGCAAATGGTGTCAGAGGTAAGAATGCATCTGGTTCAATTCCTGGATGAAACAGTTGCAGAGGGACAGAGGCAGCTTCTAAGGGATCAGGAGAGCAGCAAGTGCAGGCAGGAGTCTGGATGGCTCGGAAGATGAAACGGAGTGCCTTGAGAGCGGGCACTGCTGCTCCAGACTTAATTCTTGGCTATTTTTTAAAGTTCTTTAGGCTTCACATAAAATGGAGCGTCAGAATTTAGGCTTTGCATGCAAATCTAGATTGCCAGAAAGTCAGGAATTAAGATATGAAACTAAAACCTTTAGTGAACTGCAGTAGCTCACAGAGCAAGTTAAGGCAGTTTTGAAGTTTATGAGGAGGCTGAATTTAGTAGCTTTACAGCACCACCACTACACGTAGAGCTATGATGACTAAAAGACCACTAACAACCTGCAATCAAGAAACAGTCTCTCTTTGGAACTTTATTCTGATAGTTTTTCAGAAACCATGAATTAAGCAAAATTAGGGATGTGCGGTGGCAAGTAATTGTTAATTATTAGAGGAAAACTATCATCTTTAGTTTTTCAGATTTACCTCTTAAATACTAAACAAACTGCTCAGGAAAAAAAATAATTTTTTCTGTTCCTACTGCCTACCTCCAACCACATGCTAGTTTTGACAATTTGCAGATGGTGCTCAAAACCATCACTTCTCCTTTGTTAAAGATCACTTAGTGCTAATGGCCAGCATTGGAATCTCAGTCAAAAAATGCAAAATGAAAAACAACCCTGTATATTTTTAGTTTAGAAATGGAATTTTACAAAAAAAGCAGTACTGCAAAGTCAGTCTGGACTGGATGGTACCAGATACAATAAAAGACAACCTCAGTAAATGCTTTCTCCATATTTTTGGTTAATATTTTTCCTAACTGTGGTATAGTTTTTCTTTTTTCCTAGTTATTCCTTTGTTAAAAACATTTTTTAACTGAGAACAGAGGTATTTTCACATTACATGTGCCTCCATAGGTCTTCTGTTTCATCTTCTCTAAAAAGGAAAAGAAAACCCAACCCTGTTTTGAGCCTCAGCTTGAACCCTCATAATATATTTTCTGCCTTTGTCTCACAGTAAAATTAGTATTTAAATAGTTTCCTTCATGCTGAGGTAGTTTTCCTTTGTTTTAGTGATTCTGTTGCTCAAGTTTAATCAGTCTTGTCCTTGCATTTCTTTCAACACAACATACATGACTTTTATTTGATAGTTTCAATTAATAGAAGTGTTTATATAATTCATGCATTTAAAATCCTGTGGCAGATCAGTGTCAGGTCTCTTCAGACACTTTTTCCTTAGCCACAACCTCACCATCTTATATTGCATTTGAATTTGGAAAGATTTCAAATAACTAATAAGCTTTGCCTGAGTAAGTCCCTACCCTTTTCTTTTATTAACTTATGTAATACTCAAGGGAAAGGTTTCATTATTGAATAACAGTAAAAAATTAAGTCTTTAAAAAAATATATGTGTACATGACTAAACTTTGATATTCCAAGTTATGCTAGAGAGTGTAAAATATTATTTTGTTTCTGCAATTCTGTAGAGGCATAAAAATCCTTCTTCTACAAGAAATATTTCACTAAGGTTGGTTTCAATGCAACACAGAAATAGTGGAAGTGGAATTACATCGGAATTAATTAGGAAGTATAATACAGCTGATGACAAAACTGAGGTTGGAAGGGACCTCTGGAAGTCACCTGCACCCTCACAGTAAGGAAGTTTTTCCTTATGTTCTGACAGAGCCTCCAGTGTTTCAGTTTGTTCCCATCACCCCTTGTAACGTCACTGGGCATGAGTGAAATGAGCCTATCCAACATCAGCTGTGCACACTCAAAAGTGTGTGACAAACAAAGTTCTTTACAGAAATTGAACAGTAATTGTGTCAGTACCTCAGCCTACAGATTATCTGTGACACCTTCAACATATTTGAAAACATACTCCTTCATGACATTTTCAATGGAGGCTAGGCTATAATATTTTAAGCTTGAAATCAAAGGTAAAGAAAACTAGAAAAGCCCTACACTTCCAGGATCATTTACATCTTCTTTACAGAGAACCTTGCTATTTCTACAGGCTTTGTAGTGTTCTCTAAACATACCCTGTATTCCTGAAAGCCACAGATCTAAAGATACTAACCACAGATAACAGCAGACAAAATAGCCCACCAGTGCTTAAAGATTATAGCCATAAATGCTCAATCTCATCTACAGGATCCACCTTCAAATTAGGATTTGACCATATTTTGTTTTCCAGAAAGAAGGTTGAGGCCCCACCAACGGCACCCAGGAGCCTCCTGAACACTGCATTAGTAAGTACACCCCTATTTACTGAATGGTTTACAGTGATTTGTACACTATTAACTTGGCAGATTTGAGTAAATTATTGCTAAAGCACCAATCCCACACCTCTCCAGGAGAGTTTAATGTCTCACGAGCTCTTCAGAGGAGCACAAACCATGGTCAGAGAGGTGGTGAGCACACCTGGGAGCCACGTTCAGCCAGCAAACATCGTACTGCAGTGTGAACCTTGGAAACAACAAACAAAAATGGCACTAGAACAGCGCATTTGCCAGCTCTCTAATGGTCACCTGCTGTGAGCTTGCCATGGTTTGTGAGCTTGCCATGGTTTCAAGCCATTTCTCTAAAACTGTTTGGATCAATACTGGTGTTGGCTGCTCTTGCTTGTGTTTTCATTTTAAGTAGGAAAGAAAGATTAGAATTCTCCCAGCTCGTATTTTCACTGATTTCTTTCAACATGTGACCTTTACTCTTCCAATAGAAGGGCACAGACCGTAGCAGAAATGTTCAAAATCAGGTGCTTGAACTATTGCCTTTCCCTGCTGCCAAACAAATTAACCTTGTTGATTAAATCAAACAGTTCAAATCATCTCCACATCAGGTGAACACATATATATGAAGAGCTCATCAAGAAGGTGATACCAAGCCCCTCAAGGGGATGCATTGCACTTTGTTTTGTACACTTCATGTGCACTCCGTTTCACTATTTTATTTCCATAATCAATAACTTAATTTCTTCTTCAAATATAAACACCTCTGAGCACCAGGAAAAACAAATATCCATCATCAAAGCAAGATTTAAGCAGAAAAGAGGTGTCGGCACCAATTGCATTGCTTAATATTATTTTTAATTGACTTAATTAGTGTTCTTTCAGTTTCCTCTGGTTAGTACACAGGCCAAAATGCAATAGCTCAAATTCTGAATTTTTCACTTTCTAATGAGCACTCTTTACTAATTAAATACCTTTAAAAACATACATATTTTCTATTGAATATATTCAGGATCTGAATATAGACATCTGGGTAAAAAAAATCCCTGAATGAGCAGAAGCTCAATCTCAATTGCATCTCTTCCAATGACACAGACAAGAAGGCTAATCAACCAAGTAGCACTAGTAGATTTATTACTGCTAAATTAAAAAAACACCCAATCGTATTTTATTCCTGTACATACGCTCTGTCTTGTTACTGTGGTACACCATTAAAGTTCATCAGGCTTAAAGCAGCCATGAGAATTACAATTCTTAAGACTGTAAGTATACATTGCACTGGATCCTATAAATCCGTCTTAATTTCTAATTTCATTATCTTTGGGACAGTCTATTTTTACAAATTCCAAGAAGTATGGCCTTCCACCTGACTACAGCAGCCCATTTATCTAGATATATTACCCAGAGGTTAGACTTCAGATTTTTCATTGTGTTAAAAGGAGTTTGCAATGCTCTGGCCACCTTCAAGTTCCACCATTATTTTTTCAGTACAGTACTGGAAAGCTGTCAGGCAGCAGGGAATAGATTTCAGGCAGAAGCCTTTCACAGTCCAGAATTACACTGTTCACTGTTACTGTGGTTTCATGCCCCCTACTTCTATCTTCTCCTAGAAACAGCATGTCAGACTTGTTGGTTAACCAGTCTGTGTTCTCATGACAAAATACAGACCAAATTTTTACTTTTAATTCTGAGCTAAATAGCAGAATGCTTTACAGAAATCTATTCTACCTTTGGTTTTTCAATACAACCACCATCTTGCTTATGTAGGCTGTTTACTCCCCTCTATTTATCCTCCAGTTCCTGCCAGTGGAATCTCTCCTTTTTACATAGCTTTCAAGACTATATTTACTTTGTAGAGTCTCTGACTGCCCTTTTGTACTTACCTATTTGCATATCCACAAATATCCTTTTTTCCAGGTCAGATAATGTTATATGAGCTATATTGGGAAGTAAATCCCTGGATTAAAAATGCATGAATTAATATCTTGCAAGGGCAAGATATCAGTACTTCTTTCTTTCCAAAAAACTTCTGCTACATTTTAAACTCCAGTAATTAAAGCTGTGAGGATGAAAAATGCAATAGTAGTTCCTAGAGGGACTAGGATTGAAATGTCCAGACTGGTTTTAATCAATGTATTTATTAAATTTCAGCACATACTATCTTCTCCTATTGCGACAGAAGGGAAATCATTACTCTGTCAGTGCTATTTACCAGAGTTTTACTTTACAGATAAACCACAAATGCTTCCTCTTTCTGTGCTCAAAGCCTACTCAAAGTCAGCAAACTATGTGGCTGTGAGATTTATTATACATTTTTTAACGTAATTATTAGCCTACAGAGAAATCATTCCGTGTTTTTGGCTATTCTCACAGCATTAGTAACCATCACTTCACAGAACTAATTCTGCAAGATTCAATATAATATAAGAGCAAAATATTACTCTATTGAACAATTATTTATTCTCATTATGGTTCAGATATGCAGCCTAGAGATGCATTATTCTTTTAAATGTCAAGAGAATATGCTTGTTCAAGTTAAATTGAAAAAAAAATTATTTCCTTTAACTTGGAAGACTTAGAGAATTCAAACACTAATGAGACCATCAAAACTTAGATGTCTCAGTGAGTGACTGTTTAGAAAAAGAGACAGCCATGCTGATCACAAGGAAACACTAGGGAAAGCTTTACTTTACACATCAAAGGGTAAAGTTACCAGGATAAAAAGCTTAATGATCATTTACATTAACCCCATCCCATACGTGTTTCATACACAGATGCAACCACTGCAGTAAGTTGTGCAAGACAATTATTTCCAGTTCCAAAGTCAGCAAAAGCTGTTGCTTCTACTGGTAATGTAACAAATGGTAAGTTCCTATTATTTTGTATGATAACTGCCATAAACAATTGTTTCCAAAACCATGTGCCAGTTTGTTTGCCTGAGTGCAACAAGACTTGTTCACTGTTGAACTATAACATTTGTTGGGCTGCACATATACCACATTATTGAAGATGACAGACAGGATCCTGGACAGGGATTGGAACTTTGCTATCCTGGGGGCAGCATTGCAATTGAGCTGTCAAAAGGCTTTTATATGTAGGAATGAACTGTCCCATTAAGACAAAACAATCCTTTCAGGGGATTTCACTGGGACAGGTGAAGAAAAACCACTACTCTCTGCTTATGTGGTCCTCCTCAGGTTGACCCCAAGTCCCCTTCTGCCTCCCAAGAACTAAATCACTTCTGCAGCCAAATCAGCTCATCACTTGCTGACTTTATTACAGTGGCTTTTCATTTCCACTGCCATCTAATGCTTCTATTTATGCAAATATCTTCTCATCCTTTAAATCCATCATTAAGCTACCTAAGAACTGAATAATGCCATCACTTTGAAAGCTCCCGTTTTGCATTTGCTCACCCACTCTGTACCTGTACTGACTGGTTTGTCTTACAGCCAGCTCTGCAGCTCTCCCCTCTTTCCCAGTGCACTGATATCCACTGGCTGCAGTAGATCAGGAGCACACAGCTCAAACTCTTTCCATATAGAACTCTTTACCAAGGCCAAACATTTAGAAGATTTGAGACACAAATTTGTGCAAACACATTGAGCTTTTTGAAATCTGAGCTCTGCCTGGACCATCAGGACAGTAACCAAAATAGGTGATTAAAAACTCCAGTGATTTTTTAACTTCTCTACCCCATGCCCCACCCAGACCATTTGAAAAATGAGAACTGTCTGACAGTTACATTTGATAAAGATCATTCATTCGGGGCCTTAACACTGACAGAATTGTTCACAATGACTAGCTCAGTGCTTCAGAAAATTGCCCCTACAATTTCAACCAGTTGCTCAGCGATCAAGTTAAATGATATGCAATAAATATGAGCCATAGAAGGTGAAACTTGTGGGTAGAACACAGGTTCTAAAGCAACGATGCATTTTTTGCCTTCAAATAATTTTAAGAAATTTTCCCAATGTTTATGTGCTCTGAAATCAAATTATGTGACTCTCAAAGGGAATGACTTCTTAGGACATAAATTTAATAAAATTCTGGCCACTTCTGACATGCGTACCATAGAAAAAGGCTACTGCCATTATATCTGGAATGAGTTATATTGTCATTGCTTTTCAAACATGCAGCTCAGACTGAATTATAACACTTGATGAGCTCCCACAGCTCAAATTAACCTGAAATGCAGGGACAATTTATTCATCTCGGGAATGGTTTTTTTGTTAGCACAAGATTTCAGAAAATGTTACCCGAAATAGTTCCTTTTTGTATAAAAACAACTTGCACAAACCTTTTTTTTTTTCTGATAGCCAAAGTACCTTCAGAGATATTTTATCTCACTTTCATTCTCACAAAATAATCAGGGTAAAGTAAAACCACAGTAATAAAAAAAAAAAAAAAAAAAAAAAAAAAAAAAAAAAACCAAAAAAAAAAAAAAAAAAAACAAACCGCTTTAATATTNAAAAAAACAAAAAAAAACAAGCAGCTTCAATCTTCATCTAGTTTCTACAATCTTTTCCCAGTCCTGATTTTGTCTATGTAGCCCCTGTCTGTATTTTTTAAAAGCTCTGATGCTACTTTATGATTTATTCTGACAATAATTATTCTTAATATAAAACAGCACAGGGAACATGCGCACTTTATAATCCTTTTTTTTTTTTGTAAATCTGTCCAAGTTCCATGTTCCATAACAGCTTTCCACTTCAAAACATGACAGATAACCATGATGGTTAAGAATCAATTTTGGCACAGTTGGAAAGCATCTCCAGTTTAACAGAAGAGTGAGCAGCATTTATGCAACATTTCTCTCAAAAGACATCCAAAAACAATGGATGTTTATCTCTAACCCTTATGTGCCACTAATGTTCCCATCAAATTTAATGATCCATGTTCCATATTGAGCCACACGGATACAAAAAAGAGCAACTTCCCTCAAATCAGCTTTTGAAAGCACTAATTTAGTGACAGAATTAGCACAGGATATAGAACATATTTCTGGTACTTCAGAATTAAGCAAATAAGATTTGGGATATTTTCAAAATACATCAAAATATGTCCAAAAGTTACCTAGATTATTATTGGCTGTATTTCTAAGGACAATTCCATCGTAATTGATAGCTAAGCAGATTTCTGTTTCTCATGTCAGTTATATTGCAAACAACATCATTATTGGCTCAGGAGAACTTACACAGGGGAAATAAATTAATTTAACAAGAGTTACTCAGAATTCATGCCCAAACTGTCCCACATCCTGAACTAAAAGTGAAGATCCCTATAGCCCATAAGAAGCCCTTGTACCAGCCTCCCATAATTCAGAAAATAAATATTAGATTATCCTTTATTTCTTATTTTGGCATTTTCATGCTAAGACTTGCACTGTAACAAAGAGCCAATAATGCAAAACCCATCATTTGGTAAAAATATTCATAAAGAATAATGGCCAAATTTCTAAAACCCCCTTTTAGGCCAAATGCAGATTTAACATAAATCTTAATAGAATCTATTTTCCTCTAAAAACCCAAATATATTTCAGTGCATTCAGTAATTATGGAGCAATATTCAAGCTCTCTTCCTCCTGATAAAGTGCACTTTCTATTTACTGTTTTCCTCACCAAAATCTTTCCAAATCAGTTGCTGAACAAGAAAGCAGTGTTGGGTAAGCATGTTATTATTTGGCTAGATCAAGGTTTGTCTAAACACTCCTGCCAGGCAATATTTTCCTGGAAGGTCACAGAAAACTGTTATAAAACAGAACGTCAATAAAATTTAATAGAAAATTCTACATTAAGCTATGGGTTTGCAAAATTAACCCCCACTCTCCATTCTATGTATAAACAGAAGGATTTTGTGCAGTGTGTTCACACACTCAGAAAATGTCATTAATTTCTCCAATTTTAACTTTTTCCCCTTAGTTTAATTTTAATCTCTTTAATTACTTTCTTCACTGAAACAAATTAACGAGTCTTCCATCAATTCAATATCACAGCAGGGGTTCGTAAAGAAACAGGACACAGTTCAGAGAGATAAATTAGAATGTCTGGGCCTTCAGAAAATAGCATGAAAGACAATATCCCATAGACTTATCTAATTCTAATACTATTACGCTCAGAGGGTTTTGCCTGGTTCATCTTTTGCCTGAACAATATCTGACAGTATGGTCCTCAGCCAAAGAAAAAACATTAAAGGGAAAAAAATAACATCTTTGCAAAGTCAACAATCCAAGAAAAGTATCTGGATCTTCTGGCTAAAAGACCATCAAGAATTTACAATGTCAGAAACCCAGAAGATTAAATGTCTTCAAAAGAGAAGATGTATTAATCATATTTTCAGATATGCATGGTAACTTTCATAATGTAATACAGGAGATGTAAAATTATTTTTTTATTTACTAAATAGTATGTTCTTGACCCCTATAATCAAAGACAAAGACAAAAGCTTAAAAGTTTGGAAAAAACCTTTAAGAGCACTGAGTTCAACTGTGAAGCCACCACTGCCAAGTCCACCACTAAACTATGAACCCAAGGGCCACATGTGCACCTCTTTTAAATATCCCCAGGGATGGGGACTCAACCATTTCCCGGGGCAGCCTGTTCCGGTGCTTGGCAAACCTTGCCGTGAAGAAGCATTTCTTCATATTCCATCTAAACCTCCCCATCTCGGGCTGTTTCCTCTCATCTTGTCTCTTGTTTCCCAGGAGAAGAGGCCAACCCCCACCCAGCTACAGCCTCCTTTCATGCAGTTGTAGAGTGGGAAAAGGTGACCCCGAGCCTCCTTTTCTCCAGGCTAAACACCCCAGCTGCCCATCACGTACTTGAGACCCTTCACCGGCTCCACTGCCTCTTTCTGGACATGCTCCAACACCACCACGTCTTCCTTGGAATGAGGGGCCCACAACTGAACACAGCATTTGAGATCTCGAATTAATTCTGATTAGTAGTTTTATATGTGCTTGCTGATGTTTTGTCAGTGTATATAAATTAACCCTCCAACAAGAGCCATAATATGTGCAGCAATTTACCAAAGGGGTATTTTGAACATTTATTATAGTAATGTTAATTATATTAAATCCTTTTTATCTTCAATGACACACAAACAGATCATTAGCATATCACAGAAAACACATATATCTATAGACACACACCATATAACAAAGGCCAATACATCTACATACTCTCAGTTCCTCACACTAACATTAACTACTGTTTTTGAGTGAAATATGAACAGCTTACTGGGTGTCATGTGATATAACAAGAGATACTACCTTGCAAACAAATGTTTTTTTCCTGCCTGTTCAATCACAGGCAACCACAGCTATAAGAAAAGGTAGCGTTACAGAACATTGCACCTTTGCCAGTCTGACACCTCACCTCTGCATTCATTTTTTGTAGCTGGTCTCTGCACCATCATCAGGGTCAGGCACCCTGTGGTGTGAAGATCAGGGTGTGACACGCTGGGGTGTGAGAGTCATTGGCCTTTCTAGAAATCCAGAAACACGCTGTGCTGGGATGTTTGCTGTCTATCAACCTTGAAGACATCTGTTGATCTGTCAGTGGGAGGTGTCAAAAAAAATCATCCAATACCTATCACCACAAAACCATGGCATAGTCACACAACTGCTCTATTCCAGATGTTTGGAAAGCAGATCAAAAGTGAAAAGGTTTATTGCATGGAATCTTTGAGATTCATACACGGAGCCACAACTGCATTCACCTAGCAAAATGAACACCAGAAGTTCTGGATACAAACTATGAAAATAAGGCTAAAGTAAAAGCCAGGAACGTAACAAGAAGTCCAGCTCAATCAGGTGCCAAATTATGCCTGTTTTTAACTCTACTGCCCATGCACACTGATTGCCTTCATGGGTTAGACAAAGTTAATTGTATTGATGTCAAATTCAGCCAGCTCACCTTTGCTATTTATCTTTAATAGGTTTGATGCAATACATTTTTATTGCAGAAATAAGTATTGATTAAAGCCGCTGCCTTCACTCATTTTGATTGCCTCTTGTAATTAGGAAGTTTAAAAAGAGTGAGCATGAAGTACAAATAATATTTTACATTTGCATATAGATCTTATCAAGTTGAATATGCTTTGAAATACACCTGCCCTTGAAGTGAAGGACAGAAAATAAACAGGAAAGCATAAAAAAGGCAGATGCTATAAAGTGCTGTGAAGTAGCATGGTATGTTCAAGGTCTGGACACAATACAAAGGATTCCCATGAATCAAGTCTAACCTGCTCTGCCTAATGCAGCAAGCTAAGTTTATACCATTTACGAGGATGAATTCCTGCTGTTTTAAATTTGAAGTTTTTTAATCAATGCAGCAATGCCAAAACCTCCAATCCTACTCAAAGCTCTAAGATGTGGGTGGGCAGTCACCAAGCTATGCTAAAATAGTCCAGGGTTTATATAAGGGCAGAAAGAACCACAGAAAGACAGCAGCAAAGTCTGGGCCCAGGGCTCTGAAATAGAGATTTGCCATAACTGACCAGACAATTCATATATGTGAGCCAACATCCCATCAGCAGCAACTGCCAACACTTGTTGACTCAGCTGGGACTGTAAACAAAAGGAATGTCTGATGCAAATTTTTTCCATAGCTTCCATACACTAAAAATCAGATTTGTCACAGATAAAATCCCATTCACTGGATAATCTGCCAAGTGACATTACAACAATATTTAATTTACATTCAAATTGTATTGAATGACTGGTAAGACTAATTACAAGTGCAAAGATGAAAACTTCAAAATTCATTCCGTGAGTAGATGAAGAATATATTTTCAAATAAACTATTTTTATTCCTGAAAAACTGTTCAATTCATTTTAAAAAATGTGAGAAATCAGGCTTGGAAAGCACTAAGGCCCATTTTGCTTCTCTTCCCTAGGGCAGGATGCATTACTCATTTACTGTCCTGTACTGTGTTTTCTAGCCCTGTCTCATTTTAAACACAACTTCAAAGATATGAAGCATCCCACACTTCCCATGGGAAACTACTCCAAAATAGAACAGAGGCTTATTTCTGACATTTAATATAATCTCTTCTCCTCAGCTTCATCCCATTACACTCAATCTGTCACCTTCTAACAGAGTTTGAAAAGAAGTAGACATGTTTTTTCTGAAATCTTGTTCAAGTTTTGGACAGTGTCATCCATATTCAGAGAAAAACACATGCCACCCCAAGCCTATGCTGACTTATTTCTAAAATGCCACCCCCAAAGCCACACAGCTGGAGTTACAGTCACCTTCCTCTCTCGGGGAACTCCTGGGAAAAAGGAAATTAATGGCTTTTTTCCCCACAGCCATGGCTGGGAAAGGCTATAGAAATACAATCCCCGTCAAGACATTTCTCCATAGCCCTTCATCAGTCCCAAGGAAACTCACCTACTAGACACGTCTGCTGATCCATAACACCAGAGGAAAAGCTAGTGTCTATTTCTCACATTAAATGGAATATCTGAGTTTTTTTTCCAAAGGAAGCCTGATATATCATGTATTCTGCAACATAGATTCATTTGCCAATGGGGTCCAATCATAAAAATAAAATAATTAATAAGCAAAGGTGAATCAGGTGAAATCTGCTGCATAGAAGTAACTGAGGCTCCCAGTTCCCTGACTGCACAGTTGCTGCATATTGTACCACGTTATACAGCAAAAATGCTGCTTTTCATATCTGATGGACAGGAAAATGGCATCACTCCCTCCAAATTAGAAGTACAAAAAGATCAGTAGGTAAAAGAAGAGTTACAATGACCTTATGATATGGGGATTTACCTATTACTTATTATATTTTTATTTATATATATAAAAAAAAATCTAATTCACCATATAAATTATCAAAAATGCCATTTTTAAAGCACCAGGTGGGCTCTAGGATACTTTCTCCACTGTGCACATGCTCATGAAAAAGAGAAACAAAAAGCTCTTTAATGTATACCCATTGTATAAGCCCCTGATGTGCCACAGGGAGGACCCACGTGCTTCTGCTCCATTTGTTGGTAAATGCATTCCTTAAAGGGGCTTTGAAGGCACTCAGCACACCAACAGCAGCACAAAAGGACCCTACAGCAAAATATAATATTTGATTACAAAACTACAAACCCATCAGATAAATTAGAAATAGTTAGGGAGGGCTGAGCAGCCTGTGTATTACCTGATCCAAAGTAAAAAAATCATTATATTGTTCTTGTAGCTGAGCTTAGGGCCAAAGAGCATTAGTCAGAACTTGCATAAAGGATGTAGGCTTTGATCTTACTTTCCCTAATGAAAAGTATTTCCAATTAATACCTTTTTCCCCCCACAATGAAACAATTTGAAGAGATCTATACAGAGGTTTTCTCTGTCCAAAGCATAGTCTTTTAATTTTTTTCAGCACTACCACTGAGATCAGAAAAAGTTCAAAAGCAATGACTGTAAATTTTCTCAATCATTATGGAGTCAGAAGGACTGGTACCAGATTTGGGGTGAATGGATGGCCCACTAAACTTTTAAATAATTTTTTGTTGAAAGCCAGAATTTCACTTTTTAAAAAAATTACTTAAAAAAAAAAAAAATCAAAGGAAGTGAAAACTGACAAAATTAAGACCTATGAAACTTCCAAATGAATCTGTTGTCTGAGCTTTCCATTGGTTTTATCCTTCAATATTATTATTTTTTCCTCCAAAAGATCAACACAGAGCCTACCAGCAGCAACTACTTTCTGACACATAAAATTATGGTCCTATCAGGAATTTTTTCAAAGGTTACAGCCTAAACACATTTGTGGTTTCAAAGGCAAAAAACCTAAGTCCATTACCTACGAGTACCAAGCAGAGGTGCTGGCTTTTTAAGTGTGTGTTAGCAGGAATAAGATCTTTCTTATATGAAAGGAGATAGAAAAGGAAACTGTTAAAAAGCCATGCTCACAAGTACTTTGAGAGATTCAAGCTCTAAATGACTGCAGTATTTGAAAGCTTGATCATACCTATCCCTCCAGATATTCTGGAAACTCTTTGAGGCCTGATTATGGGCTGTGATATATTTATCTGAAGCACACTGTGCAGACATTTAGTACTGATAAAATAATACTGACAAAATACAAGTCATAGCATGTAACGAAAACAGTATCGAAGAGGAAAATTGCAAAATCATCAGAGACAATCATATACCACCTGCAAAAGACTGAGAAAGTTCTCAAAGGTAAAAAGCTTTACTGACACCAAAAAAAAAAAAAAAAAAAAAAGAAAAAAAATCCAACTTAATTCAATTTTATGTTCTTTAATAGTTTAAATTCAAAATTGGAAGATCAACCAAGAAAGTTGTCTCTGGCCAAACTCCTCCTGGGGTCCAGCAAGCACTTAAAGACTTTCAGCAATCCATCTACAGGTTTTATCACATCAATCCATGGGGACTGAGAAACCCAGGGACAAGTCTGTTCCACTGTCTCTGCAGCCTTTGCTGTGAAATTCATGGCCAGGCCAAAGGCCCAGGAAGACCCAGTCTTGAACTGTCTGAAATTCACCCACTCAACCTGAAACTGCTTATTTCCCCAGAGGCTGGGGTGGTTTCCCTTCAGTGCAGGCACAGATAGTCACGGCAATGAAGTATTAAGGATAAGAATATCTCCCAAGAAGAATCAGACACATGTCAAAAACACTGCAGAATTCCAAAAGGAGGAAGTGCAGTGAGTCAGGCTGGCTGCTCTGCAGGGCTCTGTGACAGAATCACAGAACAACTTGGGGCAGAAGGGCCCTCAGGAGGTCCCACAGCCCAACGCCCCGAGCACAGCAGGGCCAGCTGTCATATCACACCAGGCTGCTCAGGGCTTTACCCAGTCAGGCCGTGAGGAACTCCAGCAATGGAGATGGGACCTCCTCCATGGGCAGCCTGCTCCAGGGCTTAGCTTCCCTTGTGGTGAATTTTATGAGCAGTCTGAGCTGCTCTTATAGCTATTTATGCCCATTCAGTCCTGTCCTCCAAGCCACCATCTTAAATAGATGGTTTTGAAGAATTCATCTCTGTCCAAAGCATAATTTGCATTTTAAAATGCAGTACTTCACACAGCGTACAAACCCGTACACTGAAGCATATGCCTTCAGTACAGAATAATTCCCCCCTTAATACTGCTCCTAGGTCTCATGGCTCAGCTGGGAGACTGAACTGCTGCCAGAGTTCCAGTCTAGTTGCTGCTCAGGTCACCTATTTTCTCAAGAAACAGCTGGATGCTAATGCCAAGAGAGGAGCTACAGTCACCTGCAAAGTGCTGCAAGTTAAGTCACTTAGTAGCTTTCTGGTTAATAGAAACAAGAGCAGGGGAAATATTTTTCATTCAAAAATGGCTTCATGGAGAAGTCATTATCTAATTTTAATACTGTCTCTAGACACATGGAACATCTCTACCCCCTTATCCTGTTTCTCTGTGTATCATGTTGTGATGTGTTACCATCCTTCCTCAATTCTGACACAGATAACCCTGATGCAAATTTTGCATCTCTGTAAGATTCCACTGCTGAAACTGAGATAACTGATAGACAAATGTTTGTTTCTTTTCCCACAACTAATTAAAATTCCGTGGTTTAAGTAACCGCTATCAAGTCCGGAGACAGAGATAAGTGGACAAATACATAGAAAGATCTGGATAAGACATGCAAGGAATAACTTTAGAAGACAAGAGGGCAGAACTAATAGTTGTTCTCAAATTGATAACAGTCCTAAGATACCAGCAATGCTTTGCTTCTGAATCCAGCACATCCTTTTATTTATACATCTGTGGCCTATAAAAGAAAAGCTAATCCAAAAATCTACTTGAGAAATTTTTTAATTTCTTCAGAAAAATCATTTAGAATACTAAACAGGCCTATACATGAAGATTTGAAGGAAATTTTCTGTTCGTTTACTAGTCCTCAGTATTTAACTTGAGACACGTGCATACATCTCACTGTAATTATATGATTGTAGACATCTCATGCCCATGAAGTCTTTATTTATAAACTAGAACTATTTTTGCATGAAGATAAGGATATGGATTGGACTGACAGCTGGGACTTCAGAGAGAAGCATTTGCGAACTAGCAGGCAATTTTCAAATCTTAAGCCATGTTCAAATAAAGCAGTATAAGTTCAGATGCTGACCCCAAATTTTATCCAATGTTTCTCTTTCCAGAAAATTCAAATACTTACCATAAAATCATCCTGAACATTAGGTAACTTCTTCGTTTGTGGAAAAGCAGCTTCCCAGAAATAAAAAGGAAATAACCATCTTCTCCTTAAAAACACACCCATCCGTTAAGCAAACTTCTTAAAATATTCAAGATTTTATTCCTGTCTCCTTCTCTGAAGTTTGACTAAATTCAGAAATAACACCTTTTCATATATGTTTTTGCATTGTTCTTTTCCCCTCAGCAGTAGGGTGCAAGTGGAGACATTATATTGGTTTAGTTAAAAAGAAAAAGCACAATTAAAACACACTTCTTTATTTTAAGATCTGAATTGTCAATGTGTAAAACGAATATATTTTGGTTGTAGAATTCCCATAAGTAATTTTTTTGTTGTTTTTAAGAAACTATTCTCTTGCATAATATTACAAAAGGCCAAGATTGAAACCCCCAATGTAATATTTCCTTGAGCACAAGTTCCTGGGGAGGGGGGGGAACACCCTAAACAAAAATGAAACCCAAAGAAGATTAGTTTTCAATGATGTAGCTGAAGACAAAGTAAGTAAATTAGTTTGGGGATTTACCTGTCACTAGTGGAGAAGGTTCTTGCAGAAATCAAATCAGAAGACTGAAACATTAGGAGAGCAGACACACTCCCCTTCAATTTAGTGTATTATCAATCACAATTTCCGAGTTGTTTTTCTATACTCGTTTAGACTTGGGGAATAAGATGGCAACCGCTGCAGTAATCACTTTGGGACAGAGTGTAGCAGGAAAATTTTATGTCCTACTAATGGCAATGTCTCAGAAACGTGTTCTAGAAACAAATACTTTGAGCCAATTCGATAGCTCATTGCACAGTCTAGTCTGCCACAGACCCCAGGGCTGCTTTTCTCCATGTTGACAGTCACAAAGAAAAGGCTTCCTACTAGACTGGACAATTTAAAAGGGGGTACAGGGTCATATTGATCTTGCAAGATAGAAATAAAAGACAGATTCCCCATTATGATACATTGATTCAAAATTTTATAGGAAATACCAGGAACAAAAAGCAATTCCCAGCATATGTAAAACTAAAAAGAAAATGAAATTATATGAATTTATGAATTAAGGTAACTTTTTTCCTATATAAGAATAATAAACATATGCAATTTCACATGCTTGCTTATCACCTGAAGAACAATATTTTACTTGGGCCCAGCTACACATCAATTTGAGAAAGCAATTGTGATGACTGACATTGTATCACACTTTCAGTTGTGCTCCTAATATACTGCCCAAAGATAAATCCACATATTCATTCTTTTATATGCTGTATATGTAAGAAGAAAGAGGAGCAAGATTAAAAATCCAATAAAAGATGAAGTAATGTCTTAAAAAAAGGAATTCAAACCTGTTTATGGTTTTGGAATAGGCCTTATTTTCATTCTTCAGGGCAGTTCCTTTCAATTATTTTGTTCAATGTGTTGGATTCTACTGACTACAAACAACTAAGGCAATAGAAATAATGTTACAGCACACAAAGGAGCAATGCTATTTACTATTTACATATAAGTGAGTATATATCAAACTGTTACACCACAGAGAATAGATAGATCATGATGCTTAGAGATTTCAAGGAAAAGGGGCAATTTTAGATCAAATCTGTACAAAGACAGAAAGAAATGCTCCCAGTTTTGTACTTTCCAACCTTTAGAATAAGAAAAATTCCAGAGCTATAGTGACAGCCATGCCAAGCAGAGACACAAGGGGAGACACATCATCCCAGCTCTGCTGTAAACCACCACCACACAAATGTTCACAAATCTCAGTAACAACATCTTTCAAGAAATACACTCCTAGTTAGTAGGAGCACTCAAATCAAGATTTTCATGCGGGTTACAGCTTTACTACTAGTGCTTCACAGGGAAGCAATTAAAAAAATCCAGAATCAAAGATTTTCTAAGACTAACAATTTGTTATTACAAAGACTCAAAACAGAAGTCCCAATACTAGTTCTTATATCCCAAAGCACACAGGCACCCAAAAAACCCACAAGGGATGCCATACCATATAATTTGAAATTTGGAGGAGTAGGCAAATATATTTTTCAGTAGCCAGGGTTGGAAGATGAAGACTACACTGAATAGTCATGTATCTTTGAGGCACAGATGGCAATATATTTTACTGTTCATCAGGTAGTTTATTTGAAAATGAATCCAGAAGTCATTCATAGTTAAATAATCCTAGATCCCAAGGCATTAAGACTTCTCTCACCTCATCTAAGTAATTACTGTTTTAACTGCTTCAGCACCTAGTTCTTAGCATGGCTTCAGTTTACACCAAAAAAGCAAACAAGGTCAAAAGTGCAACCTCCAACCATCACTACAAAATTCAAATGTAAGCCAAACACAAGGGAGAGCATAGGAAGACAAAACAGAGTCAGGCATCAGTGAGGTGAATATCTCAGCAGCACAAAGTAAGGTGACTCTAAGGCTCTTTGCATTCTCTTCCAGCAAACCGGCTGGCTTGTCTCCTTTTTCNCTTCGTGCCAAGGGTTGCCCAGCGTACCCTGGACGCTGTAATCCTTTTGCTCTATCCTTTGTCCCTAATTGTTATTCCCTATTAAAAACCTTTAAATTTTAGCAGGAGACTGGACCTCGTTTTTAACAGTGCTAACTGTTATATGAAAGGGTCCATTGATTTTGTATTTGATTTCTACAATCCCCGACTGAAAAACTCTTAAATAGTAAATCCAGTTTCATGACTGACATGCAAGCAAACTTTCATTATCCTGAAAAAAAGAGGTATGATTATCTCAAGTATGTATTTTCCATAAGTGTTAAGCAAGCTGAAGGCCTGAAATAAGTCAGAATAATTTAAAAAATAGAGCATAATGGTCCTTCTTTAGAAAGATTCTCCTCACCCAAGTGTACTGAGGTTTTTTTCTGTCACAATTTGATTACACAGAGTCAGGTACCCCAAACACTCTGGCATGCAGGAATCCAGTACATCAGCTGCAGAAAAATGACCCAATCTTTCCTGCATTTAATATGTGATTACAAGTCTAGCACCATCTCTTGCAGGAGAGAGATTTGGATGCCCTCCCAAATCTCTTCCAGAATTTATTTTGAAAATTACTTAATGCATGGAAGTGTGTATATAAGCCTAGTAGCCTAAGAGAAAAAGAGAAGTGTTTTCCTAAGAATACCCTTACAAATGAAATCCAGTCCTCACTGCAGCCCATCAGTGCCCAGCAGGGTTGCACATGACATCTATAACAGCAGATGCTTTGCACTTCAAGCAGCCTTGAGCTCTGGGGTTGCAAAATTGTGTTATTGTAAGGGATGTTAATGGTATGTCTTTAATATGACTCTAGTCACTACCGGGAAGAAAAAAGAAAAAAAAAAAAATAACCTTTATTCCTCTGAAAATATCCCTGAACATCATGATACTTAGGTAGTTAATTGTTAAAAAAATAAATAAAAAAATCATTTTTACAAATGGAGAACCTATCTAATCTAAAATACCCCGAATAATTCCCCCTGGAAGTACAATTACAAGCTTTTTTAAATCCTTCATGGCTACTTAAAATGGGG
>VZTX01002199.1:1003-55187 GCA_013400915.1 Pardalotus punctatus | reverse complement strand
GGGGGGGTTTGGACACACTTTCTTAGCAAAGTACCCAAATTAAGTGCCAACTAAGAGCAGGTTCCTCTTCCTCCTCAGGCTCAGAACGTTTCCTCTGAAGTCTGTTTGATCTTTGCTATGTCACCAGAATCACAAACTGATGCCTATAGCCAAGCATTTCACCCAGTGACTATTCAGTGTACAATTCAGTGTACAATATATAAGCAAGTCTTGGAGGAAGGACTGGAAGCCAGGCCTGCTCTCTCTTCCAGGTTAGTGCTTCCATCACTGGGACGCAGGTTTGGCCGTCCTGCCCTCTCACCTGTGCACTTTTTGCTGCACAGAGACCGTTTGAACAGGATTAGCAGGTGACCACATCTCTGAATAGCAATCCCACCCACCAAGGGCAAGCTACATGGTAAGAACCTTTCTGGAGTCTTTCTTGAGAAACACATCTGGTGTTCAAGACTTGGGGTAAAAAAGGCAATTTAATCTGGTTTCACTTCCATAAGACCGTGGCAGGAGCGAAGACATTGGCTCTTCTGTACTCTCTCAGGACCAATGAAAGCCTGAAATCTGAATCCTGGATCTGCCTGCCCTTCCCAACCCTGTTCCAGTATCTATCCATTCTACTTCTGTCTCCTGACACAGTTCTCTTTCATCTTGTCATTTGCTATGGACTAAGTATATAACTTTCATGGTTTTCACAATTTTTGTTTAACCAATTCCAATTCCAGAGTTTTAGATCCAGCATGAAACCATTTACCAACTTTCCTCAAGAATAACCTCAACAACATCCTCCCAGGAAAACAGGGAAAGCATACTATGGCACACTGGAGAGAAAAGGAAACGGGACATATGCATTACAGGAGCCAAAATGAGATGCCAAAGATTTCTGTGGGCAGAGATAGCCTTGTTCTGCTCTGAATAATTAAACATAAATGTGACACTCTCCTCATGCCTGATCCAGATCAAGTTGGTGGTTAAGTGATCTAGCAGTGCACAAATCCATTATTAATGGCTGTGAAATCATTCATGGCTTAAGTTATTTTATACAGCTATCCTTAGAATTGGGTATAGAGACTGCTAAAAAAAAAAAAATACTTTGACTTCAGTAATTTCTGAGAGACAAAAAGAAATCACATATGGTTAATAAAACAGAATGACAGTCACAGAATTGTTTGACTTCTGCACTCAATTAAAACATGCATTTGTCTAAAATGAACTAAAGTAGAAGAGTCTTCTGATGGAAAAGGTACTAAAAAAATAAGTACAGCAGTCAGTTTTGCCCCCAAGTTCCCCCATGACCCTGCTCTCTCCATCCGTGCAAGAAGAATATTCTGTATTCAACTATTCTGTTACACTCCATTTCAGAGATGGTCTAACCCATAGCCTGGATGTACAATGCCACACAGAGCAGGACCCTGGCTCGAAGTATTACCAGCACACATCTAAAATCATGTATTCCTAATGCATCTAGGTAGAAAATTTCCAGAGCTCTCTCCAAAATAATTTTAAAAAATTAGGCGATATATGCCAAAATGCATGCATTCTGCTTGCTGATATGGAAGCAGAATTAGATTAAAGTAAATAAATTTTATAGAACTCAGGAAAAGTAAAAAAAAAAACACAATAAAACTATGCAAAGATGTTCCTTCTTAAATGAACTTCCAGTGGTTTTAGTGTCTAGGCAGAAGGCCATATACTATCAGCACCACATGTAGGGACCTTGGAGCAGTTAAATCTCCTAAATCCTACAAAGTGTATTTTCCCATATGCTCCAGAACAGAGAGAACACAAAATAACTCTTTAGAAGTTCACTTGACTGAGAGCAGTAATCAAAGGCATGGAAGAATTGCATCTGAAGATGCCCATTCCTGCAGGTTGCAAAGTGCCCTCTGGGCCATTTGAGATGGCAATATTCCCAAGACAGAAGCTTCAACATTCCAGAGGACAAACCCCAGTATTTCTCCTGAAACAGCAGCTCTTAATCAAACTAATCAATTAATATCTTATTTTACATGTCAACTCAAATGAAAATCATTCTAGGAAGCAGGGAAAACGATGAAGCTATTTGAAAGGTAATAAGGAACAACTAGAACTATTCCTGAAATGTTCTTATAAATGGATATTTTCCATCAACATAACAAGATCTGAGAGCCACCCTCCACCCCAGTACTTGGAATCAGCGACAGGAGGAGGAAGTAGAAGCAGTGTTTCCCAGAAGCTGTCAAAGCCAGGTAAAGGGAGCTGTCATGCTAATGAAGCAGTGCTAATCTCCTATTAGTTAATACTTGTTGCACACTCCGTTCCTTTCAAGAAGTCTTTAAGCAATTTCTTAGGTCTGTCACACAGGGGAAAAAAAAAACCCCTAACTTCCAGACATAGTCTGGTTGCTTTCTTTTTCTTTGCTGTTTAGTACTTTTCCCTTTTACCAGCCTCTTAAATTGTCTTTGGTAAAATCTGATCACAAACAAACTTACACCAAGTAATTTCAGTACCAGTTGGAGAGATTACAACAGTGAGACACCTGCTTGAAAGCATCAAGATTTGAGGATAAATCTCTGTGCAGTCCTGCAATCACAGAGTGCTGACCAACATGGGCCTAATATGGTTTTGTAACCAATTTTTTCCCAGCACTGGGTAATATGGCAGTTTGGTGGGAGTTATTTATTCTCTTAGTGGTTTCCTGATCCTACTTATTTCTACCAGGAGAAATATGCTAGAGTTGCCAGTCATTCGTGTGCCCAAGTGGCCAATGGCATCTGGGCTGTATCACGAGTAGTGTGGCCAGCAGGAGCAGGGCAGTTTAGATTGGATATTAGGAAAAATTTCTTCACAGAAAGGGTTGTCAGGAATTTGAACAGGCTGTCCAGGGCAGTGGTGGAGTCACCATCCCTAGAGTTATTTAAAAGATATGTAGATGTGGCACTCGGGGACAGGGTTAAGTGGTGGACTTGGCATTGTGAAGTTTACAGCTGAGCTCAATCTTAAGGGTCTTTCCCAGACTACATGTGATTCTATGGCTCTGTAATTCATACTGGGATCAAGAGAAACATCAGTCTGCAAAATAAAGACATGGATAATTAAACAGTAATATAGAAGTGTTGGATTATGATTACAAGAAACACAAATTCATAAATTTACGTTTTGACTATGCCTTGA
Source organism: Pardalotus punctatus (assembly GCA_013400915.1). Taxonomy (NCBI): domain Eukaryota; kingdom Metazoa; phylum Chordata; class Aves; order Passeriformes; family Pardalotidae; genus Pardalotus; species Pardalotus punctatus. The sequence continues at coordinate 52,043 of VZTX01002199.1, read as the reverse complement.
GAAACGTGAAAGATTAAATGTCCTTCTCTTTAGATGCATTAATTAGCTATATTGTCTATTCTTCTCCCCTAAATCTTCTCTCTATGAATTGTCTTTTGGGGGTTAAAACAAGCTAAGTTTACAACAACCTGTGTCTATTGAAATTGATTACTTTTATAATGTCTCCCAACACTGAAGTCAACCAATTCCTACACTGCAAAGACATGCTACTTTTAAATTAATTAGCAGAACAATATTACACCCTCTATGTATTGTTAGGAGTAGCTCCTTTTATTTCCATGATGGTCTATGCTTAAAGGAAAAAACCTGTTAAAGTGAGATAATTTAAAGAAGACTCCTTTTACTCCCTTTGCAGTTACTAGAAAAGGTATTGTCTGAGTAAAAGTATTACTGATATATAAATAATAATTTTTGTCTCTTATGAATAATAATGTATTTTTTCTGTCTGGTTAATCCAATCAGTAATATAACATATGTTATGTTACAACAGCTAACATACGATTCTGAAATATCACTTCTGATCTTCATGGATATCAAAGAGAATCCATTCACATTCACTATGTTAGTTTGGAAAGCCTTTGGAACATTGATGCTACCTTTGAACAAGAATCACTGTCTGTAAAAATGACAGCACAACTTTTGAGACAACGAGCCACAAAATCTTTAAGTTTTTTCTTAAAATAACTGAGCTGCAGTGATGAAGTACTCAAGCAGCTTTCAGTTCATTTTCAGTGCTCAGTGACATGCCATGACAGTTTTATTTCACTTTTCTGTGTTGCTGGGTGAGCAAACAGCCTTTTGTAGGCATTTCAAATGATAAAAAAAACTGCTCTTGCCCACAGAAGCCCTGCCACGTGGGAAAAGGCATATCAGAAGTAGAGAGTTTGTCTTAAATACCTACTCGGGCTGCAGGGAAAGGACCAGGACACTGACCAAGCCCTAGCATGAGCTAAAGCCAGCTGCAGAGAACATGTAAATCTGCAAAGGACACAGAAAGCTGCTGAACACGGCATGGAAAAATGCCACAGGTGAGAAGCTGACAAGAGGGACAGACAGTAATAATGAAAGAACAACTGGGCTTCACAGGTGGTAACATGGAAGTTACATGAAAACAGATGAATTCCACAGATAACTGAAGGAGAGTGCTGGGGATCTTCTGGAGAGGTGAGGCCAGCAGCATGTATGTAACTGCACCAATAGCACCACAAAAGACTGGGATTATCTAGGTAATGGCATCAGAAATGCCAGATCTGGGTACAGATGCAGCAAAACTGGGACCATGAGAAAAAGCAAGGGGAGGTGGAGAAGAGAAAAGACTGGATAGGAGAAAGGGAAGTATGCCAGCAGGGAAAAAAAGGGACAGGAAATGGGAAAGGGGATAATAAGGTATGAAAATCATGTTGCCTCGATTGCTTGCTGGGAAGCATTCTGTTCAAACATCTCAGCCTAAATCAGGACAACCAAACAAAACCTGTGGTTCTGGCCATGCCACACAGCCCAAACCAGCTCCCACGGTCAGGAGACACAGGAGGAAAGGAATACTTTCCCTGGCAAGAAGGGAGCACCCCACCAGCCAGGTCAGTTGTTGTGACAGCAACAGTGCTACCCACTGCCTCCTAAGAGCCAGCTGGGTGCTTTGTGAGTCCTGGCACTGCCAGCGAGATAAACTCTGCTGGGGCAATTACTGCACTATCACTGAATCCAACACAATACAGAAACCAGCTCAAATTAACGCTGCTGTTATCCAGTGTCCAAGTTACCAGACGAACAGAGGTCTTAGAAAGTTGATTCTCAAAAATGAAGTAAGCAAACACTGAGGACAGCAACATGCACTCATACAGCAGATTTAGAACTCAAAACGCCTTTCAGAACAACAGATGTTGGGGTTTGGTGTTTTTGAACCAGTACATGTCATCTTAGATTTGCAAGCATATACCCATATTAAAAACAAACAAACAAACAAACAAACAAACCCAAAACCCACACAACCAAGTCTTTGTCCCATACAGTAAACATTTTATTATACACTTGATCTAGAGTTTGAAATTTCCTCACTGCAAGTAGGGGAGAGTTCCACCATGACTTGCTGCCAAGAGCACACCATTTATATAAGACCCTGATAACTAACACACTTGGAACCAGGATGAGGACTGCTCCAGGCCCTTACAGCATGATTTACAAAGCAGTCTAAAACTGCATTTGAAATCATCTTTAATCTGGGTTAGTTCTCAGTAACATTTTCCTCAATGGACAAAGCACATGACTAATTCAATGTGTTATATTCATCACAACACCGAGTTTAGCTATTGGCTCAATTTAGAGTTCTACCACCCACTTATATCTGACATACGGTTCTTGGCTGTATATAAATGCCAATTTTAGCCATTTCTGACTTGGATTTTAGTAAGAACATCATTTGCCTCTCACTCTCAGAAGCAGAAAGAACTGCCAGCGGCTGGCAGTGAATATTCATCATTATTTCACATTTTCCTCTATATTTCTGAACATCCTGTTTTATGGAGCTTGTGTAAATACATGGGTAAGCATCTGCACCACAGGCTGGTGGAACTGTTAGTAACTAATAGGGGAAAATATCTTTCCATCTGAAAGACGCTGTTCCCACACTTTACTCAGAAAGGATCTCTTTCCATCACACAGATGTTTTTGTCCTAAAGCCGCTTTTCAAACTGCATGCAATGCAGCAATACAAACAACAGAGATCTGTAATGCAGGCAAATAGGGTTAACTGAAGAACAGAGACTTTATTTTTTTTTTTAACTAGAGGAGAATACGAACCACTGAGTATGCCCAGAGCTTGCACGCATCCCACTATTTTACGCTACCTAAGCAGTGATATGCAAACAGACTCTGACATGGGAAATGCAGGAAAAGCTATTTTAACTATGTTATTCCAAACTCCTAAATTAATGGAGGATTATAAAGAACAACTCATAAAAAGTTGTATCCTGAAAAAGTGTTTAATCTAAGAATGGCAGCCATCTTCAGAGACTCTTCATTTTCATTCTTTAAATAAATCAATTTATAAAAAGATCAAATTAACAAAGGCAACATGATATTATTATTCCACCTTTGATAGGATAAGATTGTCTTCTGACAGCGCTAAGTTGAAGTGGAATGGTCATTGTATTGGAAGCCTTCCAAACAGTCTTTGCCATTAGAAGAGAAGACAAGTTTGTCACGTCCCTGTTCACTGCACTTCTTTTCCAAGCCAAAGAAAAACCACATAAACAGTCTAATGAGACACCCTGAAGGCTTAGTCCTTTCAGACACTGCAGAATCAGCTACATCTACTTAAATGCAGTTTTTGAAACAGCACTGAACTGGAAAGGCACTAAGGTACACACGTTCACTGTGTTTGAGGAGTAGGAGCCATTCTGAATACACTGCAAAACAGATATTTATGACCCAGCATCAGACACTGGGAACAATCTTTTCACATAGTGAGAAACCATCAAGATTTCTCCCAGTGTGTTCTGCAGGGTTTTGAAACATCAATCTGGAAATACTGCATACAGAATTCTTAAGTGAGTTCTGCTGCAGCCCCACTTAGCTTTTTTGTAAAGGCTTCATGTAACAACTACTGCTGGGAAAAAAACCTTTATAACATGACAACAAAAAACCACCAAAACAAACAAAAACCCCAAAACCAAACCAAAACAAACAAAAAGACCCAAAAAAGCCCACCAAAAAACCCCCACAAAGACAAAACTATTTTCTCCAAACCCCCAGATATTTTACTTAGGTCCAGGAAATGCAAACAAACAGAAATTTTGAGATCCCAACTGCATGTTGGAAACATTGCAGGTATTTGATAATCCTCAGTTTAGTCATCAAGAAGTGCCCTTAGGCAAACTTCACAGAGCTACAGTGCTATTTTTAAAAAGCAGAGTATTCCTGAAACAGGAAACTGCTCTGCACTAGTTGCCAAGAGTATGTTATTAAGGAAAAAAGGAGTTAAGTCCTAGAAATGTAATGAGAAGGATTATTGCAACATGAAGCCACCCTCATGAAACAGATTATATCTGGAAAAGAATTCAAGTCCCATTAGAAACCAATGGGAGCAAGTTTCAAAGTAGATGGCAAAGTAATTTTCTTTCAAATTACTTATTTAATTTAAATGTATTAAACCATTAAATTAACAAAACACATTTTTAAGTTACAGCGCTTTCTTTAAAGAAACTTTGAAATCAAATCTCACTGGATTCAAATATGGTCTAAAGGTTAATTAGTTTTAATAGTCACATTAAAAAACAAACCTCTATCTTAATTTTTTTTTAAATGTGTTACGGCCCATCATTCCATATCACACCAATGAAAAATGAGCTACTGCACACTAACAACTAAGGCTTCCATCTCCCATAAAGCCAGCATGGAGAAAATGGAACTGAGAAGAACTCTGATAGCAGAACAAGGAGAGACAATTACATTCATGTGTATAAAAGTATCAGAAAATAACAGAATTTGGAGTTCATTCTGTCAAATATAACTAGTGTCTTACCAACTACTTTTTTTTTTTTTTAAAGTATTTCAGGTGGAACTATGTGAAAACTGACCATTTGAAGATTTATGTTCACATACACAACTGTTAAAGCAGCACGAGGGTCACCCATGGAAATCAATATAAAAATAAGAGCTTAGCATAACCTTTTTTTCTACTTATGTACACTAGAAACCAGTAGGAGACAGGGAATTTTTAATAACTCTTTGCAATTGCTCAATGCAGGCCCTCATATAAAGGGTAAATTAAGCCATCCCAGCAGTGTCATTCCTGTCAGTGGCACCATCAGTAAAAGCACTGGAGTTAATCAATCTCACCCGTTTAAGGAAGGTTTCCACAGTCACCTGACTGTGCCCTCCCTCTTTCAATCTGATTAAACTCCACTGACACGGGAGCTAATTAGCTCAGTGCAGAGTTCTACATTTACCCTTAGTCCCTTCTGAGATTATTTGGGATAAAGGAGGTCCTTCATGTCTCAAGCAGCTTCTTGGGCACCTGCAATTTCCAAGTCACTATGGCCCAAGAACTTCTTCAGTTTCTAACTACAGCTTCTCTAAGCACACCTTTGGTGACATCTGAAAATGTAGGAATATGATCCAAACTAGCTGTTCTGTCTGTGTTAGCATTTATTTAGGACCTTCTATACCAGAATCAGAATTACCTGAAGCAGGCCATAGTTTACAGTGCAGCCTTGTTCTGATTCAACATGAATTTCAAAGCCCAGAACTCCAATAGAAAATAGGCTTAGAACACCTCATGACTCTCATCTGCGTTAATAGCCTAGTTATGATTCACCTTCTTTCCTGTTTGCGGGACTTGATCTGCAGCCTGAGCAGCATCAGAGTTGCTTAATTAATAGAGAAGCAAGGAAAACACAAATACTGTTAAATCTTAACTAGAAAAATGAGCTTGTAATGCCATTGTCAGAAGGCAAGCTTGGCTTACGTTCCGTGGTTCAGCAAACTAGGAAAATTTAAGCTGACTCAATTGTACTTCTTACAGCATTAGCAATAATCCAGACACGCATCGCTGTGCACAAGAACATCCACAAAACCTTCCTGACAGCAAGTTTCTCTTGAAGCTCATGGCAAACCTTTTAGGGTATTTAACATTCCTATTCATGCAAAATCCAATGCACTTAAACAACAAGGCCCAGCTTCTTAAAGAGGTTGATTATTTTTGTTCACAATTCCAATTTTCCAGGTTCATTAGGTCAAGTGTGAACTTTGCCTGATGAACAGAGGGTGTTTCACTAGAGGGAGACTGAACACATCCTCCTCCTCATACGTAGAGACTCATATATCCTACTAATTTACATCCATTTCACAAATATGCTGATGCAGCAAGCCAGGCTCATAATCCAGGTAAAATGATCATTGGAGAAAAAGTCAACTAATACTAAAACCACTAGAACAATCCATGCCATGACACTGGATTTACCCCTCAGCATGACAAATGCTCCTCTCTATAACCAGATTTACAGATTAGCACCACAGAATCTTCTAAGTATTGCTGCTGTCCATCAGTAGATAATATATTCATTATTATTTACACACAATCAGTCTGGTTTGTGTGAAAAGGTCTGCTACAACATCTGACTGATAAACTTATTGCACTACATGCATTTTCTTTTGGAAAGCTGGTGTTAGAAATGCCTGGAAAACTGTCAAGAAAAAATTTCAGCAGAAGATGTTATTTTGGGGGCAAGCAAAACACAGAAAAAAAACAGATTTTTTCATACTTTTAATACAGCTACTGTCAAAAAAGGTCTTCCTTGTGCATGAGGAGAAATTTTGTTCCCATATACAATTGAGGGTATAGCTTGTGGCTTCTCTTCTCCACTGTTTCAAAAGGTCTCCCTAACCCTCTGCATCAACCTTTGACCCATGCTCACTCCTGCCTCTGCTGTGTTGATGTAACTGTGTGGGAAGTTGCTTTACAAAGCAGACAATTGAAATAGTTGAGTTGAAGGTACAAAAAGAAGAGCTCAGTGTACAAAAGCGGAGCTGAGTGGATAAATCATCCTCCCAGAATATAAGAGAAATGCCAAACAGGATTTACATCCAAACATTCTCCTCTATTGTGCATGATATATCAAGCAGTGATTGACTTCCCGCCTACCCCCCGGAAATCTCCAGTTTTATAGGGTTTTTGTTAAAAACTGGAGATAAACTCAGAAAAGGGTTGGGGGGATGGTGCCCATGGGAAAATAGCCGTCTGAGAAACAGTATATCAATAGGGAAATAAACATTTTTCTAAAAGGTCACAAGACAGGAATGTAAATTTTCACCTGTGCCTAACTAGAAAAAAAACAAAACAAAACAAAACCAAAATCATAGGTCATATTTAAGTTGTTTTGATAACTGATAAACCCTTCTACCATGAAGACAGGATGGATGATATAGACTTTTGACTCATTTGCCTAGGAACAGCAGCCATTTCTTTTTATGCATTGAGCCATCTGGAATAAAACAGAACCACACAAATCAAGACTATCATTCCCTGGAATTCTGTAAAAATAATGTTGTAAGAACATCAACAAGAGAGCTGCGAAAAGAAAGGATCAATCTCTTTTTTGAGCTGTTAAAAAAAAAACAAAAAAAAAAAAAAAAAAAAAAAAAAAAAAAAAAAACAACAAAGTGACTAGAGATGTCAGAAGTTGATAGCTTTGCCAAAAGGGAATATAAAACTTCTGAATTTATGTCAGTTGGTATTTCTGCATTTCTAAAAGACCAAACACTAAAAGCTCTGAAGTTACATCCTAATGCCACAACACTGCTTTGACAATCATTGTTTAATGTCAAAAGCTACAGAGAAAAGCTGAGATTCTTCCTGCAGAACATACAATGCAAAGCAACAACAAAAATAGCGTATTAAAGCAACAACAAAAGCATTTACTGTTCCTTATGAAGAAAACAATAGAAACACAACATGAACAGAAAATTGAGCAAACTGATTTTACAAAGTTTGATTCAGTAGTAATCCTTCATCCTTTTCTTACTACACTTATTAAAATCCATATTTTATTGGAGGCCTAAGGGAGAGACAGAAATCCATATCTTCAGAAAGAAAATAATGTTGGTACAGTAGGGTCATTGGTTTTTGTTCTTTCATCCACTTCAAAACAGAGAAACTGTTTCCTCTGACCTGCTTTCCACTGCCAACTTCATCAGGGCAGGAAGTGATCAGTAGCCTGTCAATTATTTAATGATGATAACTTAAAAAGAGAAAACATTCAGGACTCCCAATAAGACACTGAATGTACCTTAAGAGGTGAAATACTGAAGCAAAAATGTAAAAATAAGTCAGTTCTATATTTAGAGCATTTCCAAGACAGAAATCATAACCCTGAATTATAGCAAACAAGCAATGCTTAAAAAAGGAGGGAAAAAATCCCAGAAAAGTACTGAATCATCAAATAAAACAGCTTGATTCTAAATGAATGCATGCAAATGCAATAAAATGAAATTCAAATGCAAACTTTAAATACAAGAACAAATAAAAGATGGCATCTCTGATCAATTGCAAACCCTAAATGAGAAAATCAAGGTAAGCTGGAATAGTGACAGGCTGGTTGTAAGGTGCTTAACATGCAATGGACTCCAACTAATGTACCTTGCACACTAAAACAAAGGAGGAAAACACACAATTGTGTTTTAATGCTAAATGTCCTATCCTTCCATCTCTTCAGGGACTTCCAAGCAGAACCAGGAGTCTGATTGATTCTTTTTCCTTTCATTTTGCCACTTTACCCTCCTTTAAGTGCAGAAGGGCTTACATTGTTTAGCAGTAACATATACCTGGACTCTTATCTGTATTTAATATCACAGATAGTTGCAATGAAACCAGAAATATATTTATTTGTATTGCTATATTTCCTGTTTCAGTTTAAAAAAAATACAAGATTGATTCCTGTGAGTTGTACTAGATTTGCCAAGGATGGAGAGGGAATTTCTCCATTTCTTCACGCAACTGGCACCAGCGAGACAGCAGTGATCTTAATCATGGCCCAGGGAGAGGATTTCTAAGTTGACATCAATACCCAGTTTCATTTTAATAGTTTAATCTGTGAAGTCATTAAAAATGCCAGTGAGTAGTGCTAGTCAGAACAGGATCACATGTGCCACGAATAAATTCAGTGCCTACATACCCTCAATGTGGTGTCAAACACACCCACACCTTGTGCCCTGCTGTTTCACATTTCCTAGAGCCCCCAGGAGCAGCATCACAAACACCTCTTCCCATCTACAATTCGGGAAATGGCCTGAATTCAGGAAATTACTTCAGGCACCACTACAGCAGCCTCCTTTCTTTACCTGGTGCAGAGAGCACGGGGTGGTGAGTAACAGCGAGCTGCATTTCCTCAGAGGAATGTTTTCTTCTGAGGTCAGCTAAACCTTTTCTCCCAGATTAGCCTGTTTCACTCTAGAAATGACTCCCACAGTGGATTGGGACAGTATTTGGGATCAATGCCTTCCAACCTGACTCTTAGCAACAAACCCCTGTACTAGCAGAGATTCACTGAACTACTGACCCATGTGTTCGGATCCCTGTCTGTGGGAAGAAAACTTACACATTGCAATGTCTAAAAACATCTAAATGCCACTCCACAATTTCCTTATGAACTGTTGCATGACTCAAGGGGAGGACAGGGGAGAAATATGGTTTCCATTGCTGTTCAGGGAGATTCTTGCCATTAATTTTAAGAGTAAGAGATAATACATACTCCTTTGTATATGTTTTTTACCTTCCTTAAAGTATGTATTTGTGAACCTTTTTCAGCCTGTACTTAAGCCCTCTTTCCCTTGCAGGCTTTTGTTTATCTGTTTATTTTAGATGAAGCAGCTACTCTTCAGAAATACTTCATATAAATACAATTTTTTTTTCAATATACAGACACCAGTTATCTAGTTGCTACTATTGCATCTGAATTTACACTAAAACCATTGCAAGGCACATTCTCAAATCTAAGAAAACAGACTGCAGCTTCTTCCAGTTTAAAACAACAAATCAGTTACCATCTAACGAAAATACTAAATACCCTGTTACTGAAGCATAATCAAACTTAACAAACCAGTAGCATTTAATGGAACAGCTGATCTACAGGATCACGTTGGAAAGCATTTCTGTATCTCCAGCTGAGATCCAAGCCTGCATGACTCCATCAGGTCCTCAGGCTCCCCTCAGGCAAGGTTCAGACAATATTCACACATTAAGGGATGCTATTCCAGCACAGAAACAAATACCAATCACAATCTGTGATATTATCCTCAAATCACACCATTTTTCCTTATCATAAGTTGCACACAATTTTGTCTTCAATATAATATATAGAAAGATTTTTTTTTTTTTAAGTCTTAATGAGCACATAAATGAACATAGCAAGTACTGTGACTACAATAGAAATAGACCCTTGAGAGCTTTTCTTTATAAAAGCTGGTACCAGAACTGTTCTGTACAGCTATAATGTGCCATTCAGTTCATGTCCCTCTATTTTGCCAGAGGGAAGGTGAGAAAAGCAGGGAGATGATGCTTTCCAACTTCAGCCTTCCAACAGGAAAATCATGATGACTGATATTATGAGCTAATCACACAACTGAACCCATTAACAATTTGCATTTCAATGCGTAACATAAACATATGTTCAGGATAAGATTGAAGAACCACGTTATTAAAAATTAGGCAATTATGGATAGACACAGAGGAAAGGGGTTTAGGTCTACTATTATGCATATTAAATGGCTGATGAAAAAAACCTGAGGGGATCATTTTCCCAGTTGTACATAAATGCCTAAATATTCGAAGTGTCTCTTCTCACGAGTAAATGCCTGTTTGATAAGACTATGTCAGCTTCTCATTTGTAGTGAATAACCCAAATAAACAGCCTGAGTGTAACTCTGAAGGCTTAAACTGCTCAGAGTTTAATTCTTTCAAGACAAAAATTTTATTTTGTGCTTAAGAATTTAGCAGAAGTTAAAGAGTTAAACTTCTTTTATAATTAACCTGTACTTGGATCATATGCTATGCCCAGAATTCAAACCTGTTCAAGACTCATCTCCTGGTAGCCACTCTTTTACTGTTCCTCCAAGGAAAAAAGAAAAAGAGCAGAGCTAGAACTGGGAGGACATTAATCCTGTAACTTCTAGGGAACATGAGCCTTACAAAACGAATGCAAATACTCTGCTTTTCACAAAGGACAATGTAACTTTCTTTGAAGATTAATAGGAATTTAAAAAAAAAAAACAAAAAAAAAAAACTTTCTTGTAAGTACTTTGTACGATCTTTTACCTCTAAACTGGAATCTTTAACTGGATTTTTTAAACTGGATCTTTAAACCTCTTCCTTTTAGCAGAAGACCAGGCTTGAAAAACACTGCTGCAACAATTACCAGTAGTCTCCCAAAAAATTAATCAGACTATAGGGTATGAGGTGTGGTTTTGGATCCTCAATACTCAGATATTACCACCAAATACATTAATGATTATTACTGCCATCAGTTTTGACATTTTCAATGGAAATGTCAAAGAAAATGGAATGTAAATATTAAGAGTATATTCATCCAAACAGGAAGAAAAAGTCTGCATAGGAGTAGCATGAAACCAAAGAGGCTGTACATGGTGACCACACATGAACTGTCATCCCTCCCTTTAGCAGATGCTGACAAGAAATCAGCCTTGTCAGTGCCTGCAAGAGCTGCCAAGGGCCATGTATAAGCTGCAATCATTTAGGCCTGCTTATGTGTGTTCAATAGCTCACAGATGAGGCCGGAATACAAACACACTGATTTGGCATTTAGTGGACATACACAGTAAATGTCACTGACAACTGAAAAACTAAGTTAAAACAGATTGGAACACTTAACCTTTGTGTTGTTTCTATCTCTTCAGACTTGCATCAGCTGCTTACAGCACCTCTGTGGGAGCAAATCCAGCATAGTACACAACTTCCAAACTCAGCTGTGGGGCTTCACTTCCAGCCCATCAGAGTTTCCTGTGATACGTGGTCACAGGGAAGAGAGGGAGGTTTCTACATCCATATAAATTTTATCCCCTCTGCTCTGAATTTGAATCAAAGTAATGTGACATTTAACTATCAAAGACATGAACTTCACAACTCACCTTAGAGGAACATTAATTTCAAAGCTCGTTTGTGGCCAATATATGCTGACATTGCCAGTGTCAAACCAAAGAGCCAAACTTCTGAGTTGTGTCATTGCATAAGTACAGAGGGGCAGTTTTGTGCTGCTCTGCGTGACCCTGAAGAGTAATGCAAAATAAAACACCACAGAACTAGGAGCATCTTGTGACAATTTAATGGAACACAGGCAACCGAAACCTATATGTGATATATTTTAAGTTGATGCTTCTAATGGAGCACTACAGAATATCAATTAATAAGCAGTTTAGCTCATTGGCATGACCTAAAATGACTTTTGAGAGTGTATTTACTAGGGTCAAATCTCTCTATTATACTGTGTTTATGTAAGCACATGATGGAAAGGAATGCAATTTTGTCTATTACCTGCCTACCAGAAAAGCTACAATTTCAAACAAAAAAAACCCCAAACAAATAAAAACAATTTTTAAAAACCCACGAAAACACAAAACCCCCCCAAAAACCTAGTTGTAAATAAAGAAACTTAATAAGGAAAGGTTAGATACCAAATATGCAAAAGAAAAAAAGGACATTTATTGCAGAGTATCAGGTCTCCCAAGCACAGGGGAATTGTTTGAAACATTATTAATACATTCTCTTAATACCTGAGAATTTTATCCAAGTGATTCTCTACACCATTTAGTTTCACAACTTCATCCCCCTTCAGAAATATGCCAGAATCACAGAAGTAAAAACTAAGTCTATATATCATGATTAATATCTTTAGCACTTTTTCTCCATAAAGAACCACTTAAAACCATAAGGTTAAATAAACCTCTTTAAAACTCTGTATTAGAAACAAACAAACCAACAGGTATCAGGTTTATGCAGACAACACCTTAGTACTAAGCTCCCACAGATCTAAGCTAAGAGTGACATCCAGTGGAAATAAAGTCTACATCCTCTTCTTTTTTTCATGCTATCTTGGAGATGGCTTTAGCTCAAATTAAACCTATTCATAACATTTATGTTATGAATATTCAGAAAGATACATATGTTTGATATTATACATGTCACTGGGAAAGCAAAGGTGTGCAAGAAGGAGAAATAGCATAGGATTTCCACACAGCTTCAAGTTGTGGCACACCTTGATTCATTTGGCAAATGAGACAAAATTCTTAATCAATGCTTCACCAAAACAAATTCTCTGCCTTGGAGTTCACGATTAAACCAGGGAGATTTTGCACCAAAAAAATCATGCTTCTGATACTACATTTGCACAGGTATTTATTGTAATTGGTAGTTAATTCAGATGTCTTTGACAATACTCTATGCAGCTTCTTAATGGCAATTAATATTATGAAGTAAGAGAGGTAGTAGTAGGAGCTGCTGTGTTTTGATCAAATGGAGCTGAACTGGGAACACGCCAAGTAAAGGCTGACAAAGTGATTTTTATTTTTTTTTCCTACAAGATGGAAGCAAATTCCTTGTATATGAACAAGCCTGTTCCCCCAGTTTATCTATTTGGATATACACTGTTCTGGATTGAAGGAAAAAACCCAAGGAGTTACAGCCCAGAGTCCCAGGTACATTCTTCTGCACTTGTGAGCTGGGGGAGATGCGAACACTTAAGCAAAGGAAGATGTACTCCATGTCGCCAACAACAATTTCCCTACTTTTTCCACAGATAGGAAATGAGAACAGCCATCCATGATGCTATTCTCCCCCACCTTCTCAGGTGCTCCAACCAACTGGCTCTCACTCCATTATTCTCTGACCAGACTAGGAAGAAAGGCTCCCACTACGCTGGCTCCATTTTCACTATCACTGTCTCTCACTTTGCTTGATCTTAGATTGCACACATCTTGAGAGAAAGGACTGGGGCAAAAGAAGGCTTTTGCTTTCCATCACATGCCTGCAGCTAGTGACTCTTACCACATCAGGTCTCATTTCTGTAAATTCAGATTTCAATCAGTCTCACAGAAATCTGGTAGGCATTAGAGAGTCTCCCTGCTCTCGCCCATAAAGGCACTCAGTTATTAACAGGCACTGATAGAAGACAAAATGGACAAATTAACCACATGGTGATTGTATGAATTTCTGTGCTCCTGAAAAACTTTTCACTTCTAATCCCAGTTGCAAAGTGAATCCATACTAACTATAATTAGACATGGTTTCATACCTAGGCCAATTTAAATTCACAATCAAGAGTTCTTTTTTACCTGCTCATTACCTCTGTCCTGCTTACAAAATTGCCTCTCCAAGAGAAATGACAGCATTCAACTCCAAGGTTTCATAATAACTATTTGCAAGGTATGGCAGAAATATTCTTCCTTTGGGGTAATCATCTTTACAATATTCAAAAGCACATCTTCAAGTAATCTTTCCAATATATTCCCTGGCTTCCAAATCCAATAAATCAAATTAATAAAGAAAAGATTACACTTGTATTTCTAGCATTCTGCAGCAGATTTCATGTATCAAAAGATACTGAAGTAATTAGTGTTGAGTATTTTTCTAAATTCTTAGACAAAGCAAGAACACCTTAAAGGAAGGCACCTTTCCAGTGCTTAGCTTTCCATTTAGTTAGCACTTAGTATACTGACAATCTCTTTATTCAATCAAATTCTTTTTATAACAATAATTATGCGTAGTACGAGGTACTGCAACATCAGTACATGTGAGGGATGTTCATTATTCAGAATAAATCACACTATACAATACTCTTTCCATGAGTAAATAGTAACACTATTTCCATTCCAAGAGCCCTCAGAGTAGTAGGAGTGGTAAAGCAAGCCTGACCAGATGATCAAAGGCGCTGTCCTTGAGCAGAATTTCACTCCACAGTTCTACAGCCCAAAAGAACAGCCTCTCAGAAACACACCAGATGAGGTGCACATCTGCAGACACAGAACCTCCTGTCTAATCAGGATGTGCACTTCATGTAATATTAGCAATTACTAAATGTATTCCCACAGCTGGTTGTCCATGTCATAATCAAGCGATATTGCATAACACAGTGTATTTTAAAATACACAAGACTATCATGTAAAACAGAGCAGTGAACTATCCCCCATAACAAATATAAATGCAGATATTCTAATTATTACATTATAAAAGAAGCTGGTTAAACCAGGAATATGATTGGAAGTGTGAAAGGTCAAAGATCTTTCTTCAGAGACAGAAATAGTGGCTATAATAATTAAGAATTATTATAACTCTCAGAACATTTTGATGGGAAAGATGGAAGACAACTTAGATAAAAATAGAAAGGCATGCCCTGATGCACTGGATACACTGTAATTATGAGCTGAATTTTTCTCAGTAGAGGAGGGAGAAAGCAGTTCTTGATTACTGAATCCTTTGAAAGCAAATTGTCGCTTTTTTTCCCATCCATTTATACCTCAGTCCTGCAGCTGGAGCTGCATGAAGAGGCATTTACACTCTTTGTACTGCAATTTATTTTAGTGGGAGACTTCACTTCAGTGGATATTATACCAACCTTAATACCTATCACAGCTCAAGAAGTATTCTAAGGATAGAAGCATAGTCTGCTTTTTGATAGAATTTGTCAAAAACCTACTGTTGTCTCACTATAATTAAAAGCAGCTTGAAAAGTGAAAAAATAGGCTTACTTCTAAAACCAGAAATAGTTACAGAAAAGCAAAAAGGGATTATGGGCCTAGCACTAAACACTGAACACATATTAAGCTGCAGGCTGTATGAAGAGCCCTGGTAATTTTTATGTGGCTACCTAAGTAGCTACAACATGACAAGTACAGCTTAAAAATCAAAATAGCATATTAAAAACAAGGGGCAGCTCTTTCATTGTTTTAAATCAACATAATTCCATTTAAATCAATAAACAGCTGTGAAGGCTGCATCAGTTGAAATGTAAATTTAAGACATTTGAACAGGCTGTTTACATGTGTCACCATCACTACACTGGGAAAGATCACACAAACAGGGTGCTGATGTCACCCAAAGGCCAGGAGTCACAGCAGATTGAACAAGGATACAAATAACGGTCCCAGGACTGAATCAACAGCCATCCTAAGAAGTCAGCTGTGAATCAAACTGAGGAACAGAGGAACAAGAAATTAGGAATTACTTGCCTCACAGGCAGAATAGAGCAAGGACTAGAATCTCCTGGCTAAACAGAATAAGCAGAGATCTGAAAGGCTAAGGGATGTTTCTGATCCTCAAAAAACTCTGCACAGAAGAATTAAGAGGCTCCCTCAGTTCCAAATTCTGCAATGGGCAAAGGAGGAGATATCACTGTGCCTGTGACAAACCTCATCAGCCTGGGCTGAACTTTTATATACCCAGTGGTTTGTCAGGGAAACATGACAAAGGATTGAAAGAGTAACTATGTGGGACAGAGGGCAGCAAGTTAGAATAAAGAAAGGGGTTTGTAACACGAGTTAAAGAATTTGATGTTAAAGAATGATGGGAATTTAATTTCACTTAGCAAAGTACATCTCCTAGGGACAAACCAAAAGAAGGAACTATATATTAAATGAGACTGCAAAGTTGGTGAAAAGAACAAATGAGGCTCCCTGAAGCCATTTCCATGAAGTTACCAGCACACACTGACAATATAAAAGTGAAAAATGGGTACAAAGATTCATTGCCCACAGAGAAAAACGGTCACAAAATATGATGTAACTGTCAAGACAGGTTTATGTTATTGCTAAAAGAAATTCTGGGATGTACAATGTGTGTATCCTTCCTCACACTTCTGAAGCTTTGAGGGTCAAGCAGCCACTAAGGTCAGAGCTCCAGGTTTTCACCAAACCTCATGTAGACAGAAACCTGAACAGGGACCCAGAAATACTCACCACAAAACCAGGAAGAAGGAGAACTTTTAAAGTATTCATCCTTTCTCCCAATTATTTCCTCTGTGTCAAGGAATGTAGCCTGAAACACTGTGAATAGCACTATGCAGAAATTCATTGTGTTTTACTTGTCAAAACAGCTTCAGAGGGAATGCAAGTCAGACTTGCTTTTTCACACCAAGAATTCCACTGGAACTGTAATTAAATACAGAAGAAACAGGCAAAACTCAAAAACCATCACAAAAATAACAAAAAAATATAAAAGAGGACACAAATCTTCTAACAATGGAACAGTCTTTAAGTGGACTGGGAAATATGTTCAATTTGCTGTAAATTATAGCCCTGATAGAACACTGCACATTAAGTAACAACATTGAGTGGCTGCTATAACAGGCATAAATTGTCCAGAAGTGCCCAGTCCTACAGCACTGCCAATCAAAGTGAGTGTCTCTGAAGCTCTCTGGAAAATACCATTACAGGAACAGTCACTGCAGATTGCTTGTGCTGAAACAAAAGGAAAGGAATTCAAGCAGCAAAAACAGTGTCCATCTGCTGCTTTTGCCTTACCATTAACACTTCAGGTTAATGAATTCTGAAGAGCATAAGGGTGTCCTGAAGTTTTGGGACACTGGGGTGGGTTTTTGGTTTTTATTTTGTTGTTGTTTGGTTTGGTGGGGGTTTTTTATAAATGTACTGCAGCAGCATCTAAAAGCATCATTAGAACTTAGAGCTCCATTAGACTAGCAAAGCAAAACATTCAAATAGAAATAGTTCCCTGCAGAGTTGATTTAAAAGGGGGCTGGGAAGCAGCTCCTGTGAAAAATGTCATAAAAGTAGCTCCAAAAAATAGCCACAATTTGTCTTCAAAATATTCCAGATATTCATTTAAAAGTTGCAGGTTTCATTTTTGGCCTAGACTTCTTCAGCAAAATATTCTAAGTATGCTGAAAATTTTGGTTTTAAAAAAATAGTTCTATGCTTAATCACTACTCAAAAATACATAATCTCATTTTACACAAGATGAAATTAGAGAATGGAACAAACACTATGAGGCAGACAAAAATTGCTAATGCAACTACTGAAGTTTGGTACTTAATCTTTTGAGGAATCTGTATTTTAATATTTGCCTTGTTGCAGCCTAGGTTTCCCTTAAACTGCCTGGCTCTCAAAGACCAGCTATTTCTAACCTAAAACCCAATTCCTCTTAGATCAAGCTAACTAACCACATCTAATAATAATTTGTATAACAGGATAAAACATGAGCAGAACAGAGGCTGAACATCAGATCCAGATCCAAGGTTTTATTCAAACATGAAAATTAGAGAGAAATCAACTAGAAGTTTAAATGTTAGTGACTTTTCTCTTACAAGCTTTTGAGAAATCTCCATGGTAAGGAACTGAAATGCTCTGTATGGTATTTGACCACTGAAACAGCCTAAGTTTTTAAAAAGAAGGTCCATGTTGGAATCAAAAGTTTTGCGATTCAAAAAATCCAAGGCCAACACCTCCAAAGACTTAATAGTCTGCACAATTTTATCCTCTGACTGTATTAACATAGTGCTCTGCATAATAGAACAAAACCACATAATACTGAAGAATATTGATAGAGAGATTTAATTCTTCATATTCAGTCTATTAACTCAGCCATTATCTGCAGTGAGAATATACATTATGTTGTATCAGAAAACAGCAAAAATGTATTCCATTAATCTATATGTGGGAATAATTCTCTTATCTCAAGGAGAATTTAAACCATTTTAATTTATTCCCAATTGTGCCAGAGGCCTGCTGCAAAAAACTTGTATAAAGCTGCCATCTTATCAATGACATCTCTTGTTTACAAGCCTTCCACCAGGGTCTCAGGTGCACCAAGAGCCCTTAAATGCCCTGAGCAGTCTGAGCTGGGAGCTGCAGCCCCAGGACCACGGCCCCAGGGACCTGGATGTGGGACAGCACTGGGGGCAACAAGGGCACTGTCCTGCCTGTGCTGCGGTCACTCTTGGCTCCCAGACCATCCTCCCTCATGGGACAGTCCCACTGCTCTGCTGCCAACTTCTCCAGAACATAACTTGTCCCCTCCGGAAGGGTAAAGGTACTTC
The DNA here is from genome assembly GCA_013400915.1 of Pardalotus punctatus. Lineage (NCBI taxonomy): Eukaryota > Metazoa > Chordata > Aves > Passeriformes > Pardalotidae > Pardalotus > Pardalotus punctatus. The sequence goes on along the minus strand of VZTX01002199.1, from coordinate 33,492 downwards.
CCATCACTATTCAATGGCCAAGAGGTCAATTAAAAGCTATTAACAGCATTCCCTCTTTCACAGCTACAGCAATTTCCTTTCTTTAGAATTAAAATTTGTCTGCCTTTTCACTCCAATTCACCTCTCCCCCCGCCCCCTTAAGACGAAATACAACAAGCTGGAAATAATTGGAATAAAAGCAGAGGATGCAGTCCGTGGCCAAGGCCTGCCAGAGGCCAGCCAGCCATTCCTCAAGGATGGAACTGCTGCCCACTCCAGCAGTGATGAGGCATCATCGAAAGGGCCTTCACTCACACCCTTCATGGCAGCACAACAGCACTAATTAAATAAGAGTAAAATATCTGGGAAAGAAGGTGATGCTTCAATGATTTCATGACAAGTGATAAGACTGAAAACCCAAACTATTAGCTGAATTTGGTCCCAGTGTCAGGTAGAATGTTCTTTATCTCACAACAAGGACTTCCAGCGTTTTCTTCAGAACAAAACTCTTAGAAATGTTAATATATCACTATGCTGTTCTGTGAACATGCCAGTGAAAATGTTTTCTTTTACAGACCCATTCATATGTAACTCTAGAGTACAAAGCAGCAATGTTGACAAAATTGAAGTGTTTTAATAAACAAAGTCTGGAGAAAAATGAGAAAAATTTCAGTAAAAGATTAAACTCGTCTTTAAAAAGGAAAGGTGAGATTAAAGCACTACCAGTATATAACAGTCTCATTTCTATCTCTTTTCCTACCTCATTCACTACCTAAACCACTTCATAACATTTGCTTAACAGCATCTTATTGTTATGCAAATTACCACTAAATTGTGTTCCCTCATTAAAGCATTAGGTTTGGGGTTTTTTTTATTGTCCCCAAGCATATTCAGCATGCTGAAACGTGATACATGGCGTGAGTGTCCAATGATCCCAAAATGTCTAATGACCCCAAAATGTCTGTTCCTCTGGCATTGTACCCTCCTAGTCATTTGACTACCACGGTAATTCAGAAGGTTTATATGTTTAAATATTATTATCACAGGTTTTCTGCCAGGTATTTTACAAAGAAGAGAGAAAAGCAGAAAGCAGCTGCAGTTTGGGATGCTTTTACTGTGCAGCCATTGCAGAACACATACTGCTCTACAGGACAGTGACCACGGAATGTAANCCCACCTCCACCCCCACCATTTCATCACTCAGGAAATAATTTGGTCTTCTGCGATGTAGCCGCAATGGAAATGAAAAAGTGAGAGAAACATAACTTTTCTGCAGAGTTAAGGGGGGGGAAAGAACAGGCTATCAGAAAAAAATTAATTTCCAAAAGTAGGCTATCTGCTTTTCTGGAGGGTTCTTGCACCAGACAGCAAGTAATTCTATTTATTTTTGTTGCTTTGTCTGCAAGTTTCTTCCACTGCAATTTCCCCTTTCAGATGCAATTTTAAAAAATCCAATATTCAACAGAAAGCAAACTAATTGCTTGATAACGACCTTTTAAATGCCCAGATTAACCTTAATGGCTTTAAATGGAATTTTAATAAGTTATTCTAAGTATAACTAATTATTTGCTATTTATACACATAGACATGAACAGAGTATTTTTGATTAAATGAAACTTTAGCATAACTGTTATTCTAAGCTTCTTTCTTAGCACAGGTCTATAGCACAGGAGTGGCATACATATGAATATATTCACACACACTTGTGCCCTGGCTTGATAAGCCTGTTTAATGGCATGGATTGAAACAGAGGATCCACATTCAAGTCCATGCTCTGCATGCCTCCAGCTAATGCAGGATAAACTGCTCTGAATCAAGAACTCCCACATTCTGTGGTAATGCTCTGTGCACAATATGCATATTGGTGTGCATACTTCCCAAAATCAAAAACTGAAATTCTAACTTGGACAAGCCAATTTCAGGAGAATGGCCAAAACATTTCATACTATTTTGGTATAATAGAGAAAAACAACTTAAAACATTAAGAGTTCTTGAAAAATAAGTGAAGAAAAGTATAGATATGCCCAGCACTTCCCTAGTGCTTTATTATGAAAAAAACCCATTTTGTCTTTCGCAGGAAGGAGGTAAGGAAGCCACACTTGCTAAAGTCCTAATTTATTTACCCTCTTAGTCAACTGACAAGGTGAAGACAGGTTTATTTTGCTTTTGATGTAGTTTTTGTTTTTTAAAATACAAGAAATGTTTCTTTTACAACTCTTAATTTTAATATATGCAACTCCTAGGGCATGAAGATTGAGGGAAGAGAATACTACTTACAAAATTTACAGAGGATAGAGAGGAGAAGCAAAGACAGCCTTATAAGTTGTCTTGCAAGCCTGGGATGGAGTTGAACAACAGTGAATGTTTTGAAAAACTGGCTTCGTTCAGAGGTCTGTAAAACCAACACTGATATGTGCTACAACAGGGCACAAACTTGGATGTAACTACTTGAACACGCGAGTTTGTGCTTCAGCACTTATATACCTTCCAGACAGCACCGTCAAACAAACTTCATCCATCTCCATTTCAGCTACTCCAAAACTACACTTCAAAATGTTTTAAATAGGTTGCACAAAACTGCCTTTAACTGTGAGCATGTCATTCTGCTATCAGAACTTTAGGATATAACAGAAAACCAAAATACAGATAATCATTGAGTGCATCTCACTCAGACTTAATTTGAATTAATTTGTTCGTTTTTATTTTGCATTTCTCATTAAAAATGTATATCTCATGTTGCATGACATCTACCATCCAAGATGTTCACATAAAAACAAAAATATCTGAAATTTACCTAAAGTAGTATGAGGAAGAGACTTTTTCCTACATGACAAAATAAAGGTCCTTACACACCAAAATAAGCCACACTAAGGAAAATCAGTAAAAAGCTAAGTTACTTCTCTATCCAAAAGACGGAATCAACAAGCTAAAAATATATATAATTTTTAAGTGGGTTATCTTACAGGTTTTCAGGAAGTAGATATCAACTTCAAAAATCTTGGGCCAGCAAAACACAGAGTTCCTCCAACTAAAAGAGCATTCAGCTTTGCCTTTCTTTCAGACATCACCTTCCTTGTATTTTCTAACAACGAATAAGCCAGAAATGGCATTCAGCCACAGTCCTTCATATCCTCACCTCTTCAAAGCTCTCTGTTGTAATTAATTACAAAAATCTTTTTCAGGGGGAGGTTTAACCATATTGAGATAAAAAGTAACATATCCTGAGTCAGATATACTACCAAACATGATGTCTCACTGGCGTGTCATACTCAGCTAAACCCACCAGCCAAATTCCCTAATAAGTCAGGCAATAGCTTTTACATGCTAGTCTTTTCTTTATTGTAAAGCCTCTTGCCTCAACAGGAAAACATAATGAAAAAAAAAGGAAATCATGCCCTCAAGAGTGGGAAACTCGGGACACCAAAACAGCGTTTTCATGAGTTACTCCACAGGCACAGCAGTACTCAAATATTGTAAGTCTATGGAGCAGATACTCCTGGAAACAATGCTGAGGCACACAGGAAATAAAGAGGTGACTGGTGACAGTGAACAGGACTACACCAAGGGCAAGAAAGCTAAAAAAGAGATTTCTCATACCTTTAGGTTGCTAATAAGGAAGCAAAGTAATTTTAAGAATCAGCTTAAATAGGTTCCTTACAATAAATGTCATCAGAACTCCTCCAAGTGGCAGTACTTGCTGTGTCATACTTCTCAGATGTCAAAGATAATTTTACCCTCTACAGTTAACTGGACAATTGTGTGTACTGACTTATTTTTTTTTCCTTTAAATAATTAAAAGGCTGTAAAACAGTATTGCCTTTGCCTTACTGACAAGTTCATGATCTGCACTTCTCACACAGCAGACAGGCTGAAGAGAATTGAAACTAGCAGAGGACTTGAAATATATATCACCATCATTAAGGGTTTTTTTTCCAAATAAGTATAGAAACTGAAGTTGTGAAGAGTTGGGCCCTGAGTGATGCATTTGTCATTTAAGCACACCATAATCGTCTTGTGAGTGATGTTGTGTGACACACAGCAACATGGCATGCCTAAATGATAAACCACCAGCTCTTCACTGAAGAAGTTCACACTTATTGTCACCTTTGGAAGCTGCAATCATTTCCTGTTTCCAGGAGAAAAGGAAGCAGAAAATCGGTGTGGCATAAATAGAAAAAACGTCCATGTGCATTACGTACTTCCAAGAAGAAGCTGGAAAATCAGCCGAGCCCTGGGAGTAGAACCAAACTGCGCTATTTCACCCTCATCTCCCATGGGGCCCAATGGGATTCACCCCAGCCTACAGAAAGAGCTGGCTGATGTTATTGCAGCACCTCTCTCCATTATTTTTAAAAAGTCTTCGGAGTCCAGAGAGGTTCCAGCTGACCGAAAAGTGGCACAAGTTCAAGAAGGGTGAGAAGGCAGACCCTGGTAATTACAGGCCTGTCAGTCTCATTTCAGTGCCTGGTAAAATTGGGGAGAAGGTTATTCTGTCAATCTTGGGATCTTACTAGTCAGGTTCCAGTATCTCACAGCTGGGATGAATCCCAGGTCTGATAAGCAGGCTCTGAGAGCATGTTAAATAAAAGATAGGAAGCAATCTGCTCCTTATTCAAGGTTTCTTCCTAATTGTCAAAGTTCACAGCTGTGCAGTCACTAGAAATTATCATACTCTAATACCATTAACCTCAAATTTTACCTACTGCAGACAACCTTGGGTTTATAAAATAAAACCTTTGAATAAGTTTGTCCCCTCATTACATTAAACAAACAAAAAATGTTTTCTACAATCATAATACAAGGAAAGCATATTTTAAAATAAACTTCCTGTGGAATAGAGCTGGTGAGCAGAGGGGGTCACAGCTAGCCTAAATCCTATGATAACCTATCTCCTCACTTACCTATAACCTGTATTTTTTATTATAATTGATATATCCGGATGTCCTTAGGCTTCAGTGGGACTGGTTATAATGCTGAAACATTCAGAGTATATTTTTTATTTGGAAGTAGAAATGCAAAACAGTTCCATTTTAGAAAAAGGAGTTACCATTGTTCATAGAAGAGCCTAGCAGTCACCTATGAAATACAAAGCTCAATCTTGACTTCTCCTCAGAAATGAGGGTGCTCAAATTTATGTCTTCCATTTTCCCGAAGAAAGTATTAACAAGCAAGCTGGAAACTATTCTACAACATTCAGCAGAAGCTGCATTATTGCAAGGAAAATAATTCAAGACTTCTCGGGCCCAGTAGAAGGATCACATATGACAGAGCAACACAGCATCTCATTAATGATTCTTACAGTTGTTATTAGTGATAGAAATTTTACTGGAAGCCAAAACAAAAACTCAAGGTATTCTTCATCTCAGACAGATGCTCCATTGAGTGGAATATAGAAATAGCACACATTTTCTTGATAGCATAAACATAATTACATGTGCCTTAAAGCCTGCTTACCACATATTTACTCAAAAGAATAACAAATGCATTCGTTTCTAGTGCTCAATTTGTCAAATTTGAGAGTGTTTTAATCATACTGGGGAACTTTCAACTACAAAAACAAACCAAAAATGGAGTTCACGTGCCAACAGAAAGAACTTGCAAGCATTTTCAGAACTCCAATTTAGACATGAGACTTGGACAAAAATTATACCTTTAAATGCTTAATCTTTGGGGAACAGGAATAAAATTCAGGCTTTTATTCTAAAATACTGAACACATAAAAACAGAATACAGCCATGAAAAGACAAAAAGCACAAAATCCAAAATGGTTCAATATGCTGCAGTCTTCCACCACTAATCTTGTGACAGTAGGTTGGTGTTTTTAAGGAATGAAAGGTCAAATAAGTCCTGCAATGTTAGCAGAAGCAAATACAGGATGCCAGGAAACATGTTACATTTCTACCTCCTGTAGTCTCACTTTCAACACACAATGCTACAAGGAAATGGGGCATGGCTTTTTTTTCATGTTTCTACCCATTAAACACAATCCTCTTCCATTATAGACTTACCAGATACAAAGGTGGTACCAAGGTGAGATCCTCAAGCAGGCGCTGAAATGTCTCATTTCTCCCTCCCTAATACAGCTCCAGGCACGAAATCATTCCACAGTATTTGTTACCATCTCCTAGATAATGGTATTCTTTCTCTACCTTAATGGTGGAAAGCATTTTAAGGATAACGTTTCGGAATATACAAATTAACCTCACACCTGACAACAGCACCACATGAAGTGGAGACTGATCTATTTTCTATACCACTCACAGTTGGCAGCCCAAACAAATTAGAACCTTCCTTGTAGACCACCTAGCAGAGAATTTTATGCCTTGGAAAAATAGCAGCATTTGACATAAGACCATGAACAGCCCTCCTAGAGAGACAATGTGACAGGAAGTTCATTTAGAAAACTTCCCCAATTAAGTGTTCTAACCTCAGGTGATTAGGTAACTGCCTGAGTAGTAAACATGTCCAAGAGAGTAATCAAATAATTAGAGTAACAGGGAGACAAATACTATCATTGTTAAATGGAAAGTTAATTTAAAATCAGCTGCTGTATCAGCAAAATCTGTTTTAAAATGGTGTGTTGATACTATTAAATGAAAGACAAATATTTGGCATTAAACTGCTCAAACTGTTCACACTGCTTGTCACAATAACATTCTTAATAAATAACTGAATGAACCTGAGTCAAGCTCAGTCTGGTGCCTCTGAGAAACTAGAGGCTCATTACCAATATCATTATCTAAAACTAATTAGTAGTTGGTGATTGTAGCCTGCTGGCACTAGGAAGCTGATTAACATTCCTCAGAAACAAACAGGGCTGGGCTGGGGGAGGAGAGGGATATTTCCTTTTTGCTACAGATTCAAAGAGCAGAAAGGGAATTAAATATTTAACTATTCATACCTGTGCACATTGCAGCTCAGTTTCTTTCATTAATATGTAAAATGGGCTGGTATTTGATGTGCTTGAGGCATTTTCATTGCTTGACATATGTTGAATTCAGAATTTTTCGCCTGGTTGGGTGACAGACATAGAAATCTTAAAGTGCAATTAAATATTTTATTACCATTGTTTAATTAAATAAATACTGGATTAACGTGTCAAAGCAGATTTCACTGGTACGCTAGAACAGCACTTTCATTTTTCTTCATGAATGTAATCTGTGCCTAAATACTGTGATGATTAGTATAATTACTTTAAACAGTACTGGATGCATTCAGGGGAGAGGGATGGACCAATTACTGAGTATTCCACGGAAAACAGTTCATTTCCCTAATAATTTTCTATTAGTAACCCTTATCCTCCTTTTTCATCTGAAAAATGAGTCCATTTAAAAATCGTAAACTAAAGTTTAGGTCAAACTTAAATTCCACACCAGAAGAAAGCCCTGAAGTGTAACATAAGTCCAAGTGTCTAATTTAGTGGGCATAGTAAGAGCCAGATCTGCAAGTAAACTTTCAACAATTGAGATATCTGCATTGGAAAATTTTCTTTTTGCTACCCTCCAGCCATTTTGTAAACATGTGTTGTTATAAACATTTCATGTCCAATGTAAACCCCTATCATACTAAAAGCTCAGAGGAGCTTCACTTGTGAAATTTCACTTTTATCTCTGCTGTTTTCTATATGGTGAAATACATATACCTATACATATATATGAATATGCACAGACACACACAGATAAAGCATGGAGAGAAAAAAAGACCTGTTGACTCTGCTGAAAACAAAGCATGGTCATTTTTATATCTTTGTTTTGGTTAATATTCTGAAGCACTATATTGACAGCTGGGACAAGTCAGTCACTACTGACCTCCAGTGAACCAGGTGCTCAGCACCGTGACCAAAATTCTTAAAGCTGCTCCTTCAGCTTCTATATCTTCCTTTATCTGAGTGGGAGATTATCCCTGCCAACTTAATGAACTGGCAGAAAACTAACATTCATGCAGTCTGAAGTACACAAAAATACACCACATTAGCATTATAAAGCATACTAATTTTTGACAGAAAAAATGTTATTTAAAGCAACAAGTAACATGACACAAATTAAAGGAAAATAAGGATGCTGTACCTAAAAGTCTGCATTTCTGCCATACCCTAAATACAAGTACTAGACGTTTTAAGCAATTTATTCATAAGATTAATTATAACTCTCACATAATGTATGCAACATTCAAAATGTGCCTTAGTGCAAAAAGTACACAACTAGCACAAAATGCTTGTACGAAGTAGCAAGTAGTACCAGTAAGACTAAGCTGGACTATGTTCATTACAGTAGAACAGATTGAAAATGCTGAAGTTTCTTAAGCTTCGGATTTTAATGCAGGTGATCATGAGGCTGTATTAATAATGCTCAGCCTCAGAAGAAATGTTCATTATTCATATACAGCATCTGAAAATAGTTACAGATTAGATATTTCTGATTACAGTAATAGTTTATAACAAGATTGGTACCTTTTACATAAATACATGTCTGTATATTGCAAAATTGCACAGTTTAAATTGGAGTGCCTGCATTCCATAATTCTAACCTGGCTTAGAAGGACATCATGTGGCAGAATAATATATGAACAGACACTGTAACTTTCCCACCCAACAACCCCTCCTTCTACAGCTGCTGCTCCTTGCAGCCAAAAATATTCAATATTGTCAAGAGATTTAGTGAATGCAGAAGTAGTTTCCAGTATTGGATATTAGGACACAAGAGAGGATTATTAATATGATCTGCAATTCTGTTACAAAGGTGGGGGTGAATCACTGAACTCAGAGGAGGTTTCCTCAGTTACCAAACCCTAGGCAGCCATTTTAAAATTTACATTACATTTATAATAATAAATTTCCCCCTTCTATGCACTTGGATCCAACTGCCTTAGCCAGAGCCCTGCCAAATGCAAGAATTTGTGCAACTATGACCTGAAAATATCATTAAGGAACTCCAAAGAATATATGAAAGAGCCTCGTCCTCATCAGTAAAACCAACCCTGAACAACTCCACGATTACTAGCATTTGAATAAAATAATGTAGTGCTAGAGAGTTATTTCTGGAACTATGTGGTTTTTGTTGCATTTCTCAAAAAAAATCCATATGATTTCCCTTGTCAGAGGCTGATAGTAAATTCTTAGAATATCAGATGAAGGTGGAATCAACTTACGCACTAATTTTAAAAATTAAAATTAAGGCCATCTGCTTTAGTTATAATACTAGTCATAAATTATGGAATCAGTTCAGATTGTTATGGTATCAGCCCAGGAAATAAGACAGAACAGAAAGGACAAAGAACAATTTAATGGCACGGCTATGGATAGACATAGTTAGAAAGTCATCACTGAAGACAACAGAAGTTGTGCATCACAAAAATAAATATGGAAAAGAAAATTCTAAGGAGATTTTTGTCTTTCCTGTTTCTGCCAGAAGACACAGGCTGGGGTCATGCTATTTCCTTCCACAAAAGCCCTGAGATGAGCTCCGTTGGTCAGAGCATGGCGCCCATAACACCAAAGCTGTGGGTTTGATCCCTGTATGGGCCATTCACTTAAGAGTTGGACTTGACGATTCTTCTGGGTCCCTTCCAAGCTAAAATATTCTGTAATCATATAAGTATTCTTGAATTTTTTTTTCACTGAATTAGAAAAACTATCATAGAGATATTAACACTACTTTTCAATGCATTCTAAAATTAAATCCTCCCTATGAAAGAGAAGAATTCTGTAATGCTGACTTTAAACACACAACTGAGATGTCCTGAAATATTTCTATTTACAAAGCTTTTGTAATCAGTCTCAGCCTGCTCATGCTCCGAAAATCCAGGCATTTCTTCCTCTACCACAGTATCATTCAGTAATCCTGGATCTTCCACCCTTTTCCTAGATTCTTCATGTAATATAGACTAACAACATAAGTTTGTGCATTCCCAAAACTCAACTCAGTGAGAAATCCTAGATATATCTTAAAGAAACCTCCCCAGAAGAGTGCTGACAACCCAAGAAACTGCACGACCAAGTCTGCAAGCTGGAAGACACTTCCAAGCACAGGTCAATTATCCATGAAGGCTGAGGAAAAAAAAACGTGTTTCCAATCAGGGGTGTCCCACAGCAGCATTCTGGCAGGAGCAACTGGAAAGAAACACCTACACACGATGTTTTCATGTATATATCTTGGGGAAAAAAGCTTACTTAGCAGCAGTGAGCAGAGCTGAGGCCTTTCAAGTTTGTGAAAAGCGTTTTCTAAATATCTAGGTGCAGGCGAGATGGGCGACAAAATAGTTTCAAGACTAGGTTTGGTTGTTTTTAAAGGGGATTTCTGAGATGTGATGAATGCTACAGCAGAGAGGAGGATTCTGTGATCCAATGAGTCACTTCCAGTCTCACATTCCTGCTCTGCAGGGAGAGACTGGGAAAGTATTGGGAAAATAACAGCAGCAACTTACAGCAAGACCACAGCTGCTCACTGCCTTGGTCAGAATCAAACCAATACAAAATAAAAAAAACCTGCTTTTCAGGTCATCCTGACAGAGAAAAAGGGAAAACTGCATGGCTAAAATAATACCATATAAAATGGGACATAGAGTCACCAAGTCTGCTAGTGGCTACATTCAGTAAAACTCGTAACTGCATAAAAAAATAAACGTCTTTACCCACTCTCATCAAACCTGCTGTGGAGTAGTCAACAGTATAAAGTGATTCTTCTGTCATACTTGCTTACATCCTGCCTTAACTGCTTTTCTATTTCCTAAGCAAATACATCAATAGATAGAATGCTTTTAAGAAAGGAGAAAACAGTGTCAATGAAAGCGCATTGCTGTTGCACTGAAGACTTCTATTTAAACAGCAGATCCCTCCACATCTATTCAAGTGATGCAACAGAAGGATTACAGAGACTGTCACCAGAGCATTATTTTAGCTCAGTGAAAAGGGAAAGGGAAAAAGGAGAGTATTTACAAATGAACATACAGTTCTTAGAACACTGAAGGAACACTTCCCAAGGTCTATCTAACAAATACTCCCTGTGAGGGACAGAAACCTCTGCACACCAGTGAGGGAGCTGCACAATGTGATTCTATCTCACCTACCCCCATCAGTCCTGTCTGGTAAAGCTAGTAGGATAAAATGCAAAAAGGAGGAATGCAAATTTCTTCAGTCCCAGTGCTCAGACAACACGGAAAAGGCTCTTATCAGCCAGTATCCAAAATAAGCCAAGGTCATGTTTCCTGGAAGCCGGCTGCAGGGGGCACGCACTTGAGCGTACAACCCTCTGCTATTCTCATCTCTCCTGGCTCCCTCCAGGCTCCCGATTTACATCTCCCACCTGCTGGGTAACCATACACTCCCCAGCAGGGAGATTTGTTGTTTTCAGCCTCGGGATTGTTGAAGTTCCAAATCTCAGGTGACTATTCCTGTTGCCCGGGACAGGATTGTGCAGTCTTGCTTGGCAGGTGTTTTGAAAGGATTTTGCATCTCATCTTGCTGCCTTTCAGCAGTCGGGTGAAAAAATTTTTGAGCATCTGGGATGACATGTATTTGGGGTTTTACACTTAGTCAAAAAGATATTTATCCAACAGATGGAAACATGACAAACTAGTCTCTAAAGTAAGCACATCTTCTGAAAATCTCATGCCTGAGTCAATATCCGTAGCTGGCAGGAGACTGTTACAATTTCAAAAGTGTCATTGCACACAACTGAGAAAATGTCAGAATCAATCCTCCCTCTTCTTTATATAAAAAATCTGTTGATAACCTAAGAAACATATGAGTAATCTGAGTAATTGAGAAAAATCTAATACATTAGAGGAGCTATTTATACACAGGATGAGTCAAAAATTACATTTGGTTTACGTACTGTAATAAACTAATCCAATCTTTGAAAAATCCTCGACAGGGCCTGATCTACAATTAAAGTCTTTTGCCATCCTAGAAAGGTTGGCTAAAAGGATGACAAAAAAAATCACAGGCCTGCTTAGTAGTTTTATGCAGCAATTCACTCCTTAAAGACATAAATGTATTTGAGGAAAGGAAATTGCTTTTGAGTTTATTTTATTGAGCTGTAGAGGCAAAAGAATTATCTGTTTAAGCTGCTTTTATGTAAGCAGGAATAGTCAATGGCAGCGCAGAAAACTTCAGTAGGAAACTAAACACTAGGCCTAATCTAAACAACATATTTAACACTGGTCATCTTTGATATTTACTTCCAGATCTGAACTTTGCAGACAGAGTATTTACCTATGTAGTAAGAGGTGCTACAGCTGTGTTTGTATTAGCAGGCACAAATATTACCTTGATTTCCTTTACTTCCATCACATACTGTGCCATCGGAGTTACGGAGAACTGAAAACGTTTGGGCACGTAGACATAATAAACTCTTTCCTAGTGAAAAAATAGTGACCCTAGAATTTTGATTGCACAACTTATCACAAGCCACAGGAAAAAGAAGATGTGACATTTTATCCTGAAGAGCCCTTTGTCAACAATTATCCACCAAGGTAAAGTTCAGGAAAAATTGCTTTCTACTTCCTCACTGATAACATTTATGAATATTATCACTTAGATCTTAAGAGTATCTTTAAAGCTTTTGTTCTGCTCCAAGGGACTTCACAGATTATCTGTACATAAAATATTAAGCAAATCAGAAAGAATAATCTGCATGAATTACCAGAACATTCTTGTCTTCACTCTTCACCCTTGGTTTTTTGTTGTTTGGGTGGAGGGTTAAATTTATTTAAATATGTACTGCTGTCTTCTAGAATAGAAATTAATGAAAATGTTCTTGTCAAGACTTCATAAACATGACCATGCACTTGGAAATCAATCATTTTTCTAACACCTAATTTTTGGTAAAATAACTTTCACTCTTGAGCAAGACCTTCAACTTGGCAGATGTCAAATATAAACTCAAAAATACTAACTATGAGAAACTAGAAGAAGTTCTAGAACTATGAAACTAGAGAAGTTACACTCAAGCACTAATAATTTTCCCTAGGAAACTCTCTCGGAGTTCTACTGGTCTTCATGGTGAAAAATTTTTGTAAAGTTGAGTATTTTTGGGGTCAGACCTCAGTATATAATGTTATACTTTCTTCCTTGCTGCTTTCTTAAAAAAAGGTGCTTTTAACCTGTATAGTGCACTTACTCATTGCTCATAAATTGGCACATCACAGAGAATTGTTATTCTTCTTTTCCATTTGTATCTAAAATTTGATTCACCATCAGACAGACAGAGGAGCTCTCACAGGTGTCACATACTTCAGCAGAACAAATTCACCATCTTTACAGGGCCACTGATAGACGTTTCAGCCTTAAATGCGTATTGACAGCCACCATTTTTCAAAAGACTTCAGAAGAAGCACACTTTTAAGCTTCATTTCAATCAATAATAATGACCAAAGATTACACTGGCAAAAACGCTGTGTAGTTATTTGTTCTCCTAGGTCTCAAATCAGCTGGCATTAAAATTCCTGACCCTCTCTGTTGCAGATATCTTGTGAAAGGTTGGAGGAGAGAAATAGAATTTTGCTATTTTTTCAGTGACTTTTTTTAACCATAATTGCTTAGCTGCTGAATACATATGAACACGCAGAAAGATCCAGAAAACCAGACTGAGAGTTGAAGAGACTACAAAAACCTGCAGGGAATTAATTCTTACATATGCCATTGCCTTTTTAAAAAAAAAAAAAAAAAAGACCAGACCCTGAGCGACCAAGTAGCACTTACAAGCAATGGTTAGAATTACTCAGGCCCTAAATTAAAAAGTAGATGTTCACAATAAGACATCAAACCTCAAATGCTCAGGGGTCAGAGAGTTTTTGAACACAGTACACTACACTATAGTCTTTTTTCCCAAAGAAGAGGCTGAGGATGCTCACAGACACCCAGGAGAATTTAAAAACCCCTCCAACTCATAGAAATTAGAAGCTGCTCACCACATGATCTTAAAATCAGCAGTATGAGGAAAGGACTTCCCAGCTCCAGGACTTCTGCTGAGTTTTGAAAACACATTGGTTCTCTTAGCCAACTTGCTTAAAGTTATGGCTCCTAACCCCATACTAGCTCTGCTGCCAGCCTTTTATAATCTGCAGTCACAGGTTGCCAAAACCTGCTTTACACTGTACTCTGGCAAAACTCCCACTGACCACCAGACATGCTGATGTAGTGCTGAAGGAAGTAGCACATGTGGAACAACAATATAAAGTAGTTCAGAAAGGGGGAAAGAAAGTTTGGGTTAAAAGAATGCTTATTTTACACATATTTTGTAAAATACAGCTTTTTCAGTCATGGATTGACTTCCTTTACAAAAGGCCAACAATATTCATGTTTAAAGCTACATAAATGCTGCAGCTCTCATGCTAAGGCATGTAAAAGCTTTGGTACAAATTTCTGCATGGCTCATTACCTCTGCTCACCTGACCACTTACCTATTTTAAGTAAAGTCTGTGTAAAATGTGCCATGGCCTCTGGCTTTGTGTTTTCACCTTGGTGGTATATACTGGTGTTACTGGTTTCCACTGAGAGCCATACCAAACGTAAGTGCAATAAAACATTGTGCAGACAGTTGCTTAAACAGTTCAAATACTAAGATGTACGGTTGGGTTCCATCCTGCTTTGTAGTCCATTTTTAGGCTATCTCATGAAAATGAATGCATTCATTTCTCAAAGCAAGTCCTGTTTCATCTGAATGAGGCAGCAGAATCGGCCTCCTCATATCATCTTTCCTCATGGGCTTCCATGCTACAATTCCTGTAAACAATCACAGTCTCAGAAGACAAGCCTTGGCAAGAAATCCATAATTCTACTACTTTCACAAGTGTTTGAATTATATAACCTCCTTCAGTTCCACCATTATTACAGTACTATCATATTTCTCTGTATTCACTGCTGCATTATTCTACAGTACTGACTCAGAAGAATAAAGGTAGCAATAGTATTGTCTGCAACTAATGCTATGGAATTAAGTGGTGTACTGGATTTCATGGAAGGTCTTCAATTTATCAGTTTTCACTTTATGAGGAATAAAAATATTTTTCAAACCATCCAATCGATGGATCCTGGTGAGTCAGTAAGTTCACATCAGGAATGTGCTTCTGCAGGCAATCTCCTGTTCATTCCCTCTTGCCTTACTTTGCTTCACCCAACCCAGATCAGGGAGTGTGGCCAAACGCCCTCCAAGACACAAAGCTGCCAGATGCACTCTCCAGACTCTGCAGAGCATCTCCTGTGCTCCAGCTATTACTGGACTTTCGGTTCACAGAAGCAAACTGGAACTAGTTCAAAGCACATTCCCTCCTTTCCACCCACTCACATCCAGTGTGGACATCAGGTTCTTGGCACCAAAGGCAAACGGGCTCTAACGGCACGGCACCGCTTACAAATGTAGACATGGACAATATTAGCTCACGGTGGTGGGTAGGCTGGAGCCAAATTTTGCACGGCAGGATGTATTTCCTTTTTCCATCTCAGCTTCCCTCTTCATAAAACTTCCTTTGATTAAATAATTTTAAAAATAGATCTTTCTGTTTGCCTAGGAGGAATGGAGCAAGTCAGATTCACCTATGTCAGGAAGTTCAAGATGGAAAGTCAAAGTTGTAGCAATGACAGCATGTTATCTGCATGTGCAAAGACGAATGTGCTGAATGTGCGAGCTACATAGTTCTTTTTATCATGTTTAGAGTCTGCTAATCATGCTTATCCTGTGAATCCAACACATTTTCCCTGAACTTTGAAAGCCTCTGTATTTATTTCAACCTGTTTTGTGGTGAGCAAATTCATGTCTCCACTGAAGCACTTTAAAATAAATGCAAATTCAGAAATCACGGCTAAATCAGTGAGAGAGAACTAAGAATATAATAGATGAATAAAATGCACTTATTTAGTCTGGATATGAAAACCTCACAACTGAGATGGATTTTGCTATTTTTGAAGCACTATTGTAGAAAGGCTATGGAGGGTGGATGAACTAGCCCTCTTAGAAGATTTAACTGTTTTTTGAAAATAACCCAATTTTTCTGTCAAAAAAAAAAAAAAGAGAAAGAAATGTACTGAATAGAATAGATTAGAATAGCTCAGTTGGAAGGGACCTACAATGATCATCTAGTCCAATTGCCTGACCAGACAGATACAAGTTTTTATAATCAAGAGATTTAGTGATGTATGTTAAGAAAGTTGTCATATAGGAAATCAAAACCTACAGCATTTTTTTACCAAAAACAAGCTAACTTCACAGAAATACAGGATTTTTTAAAGGCATAAAAGATAAAAATATTAACATTTCAGGTACTATTTGTAATTATTTAATAACTGACCATTTTCATGCTTCCATCTGTAACATGAATTAGATACTTTGCAACAAAAATCCCATAAGAAAACAAAAAGACTGGCTAGAGTGCGTAAAAGAAAATAACTAATGTATACGTACAAAACAATACTATATTAATGATAATATTTATGTAGGTACAGCTTGGTCAGATGTAGTGTTGAGGACATGGTTTAGTAATTTAGTGGTGAACATTGTGGTGGTGCTGGGACCTGGGGATCTTATGGAGGTCTTTTCCAACCATAATGATTCCATGACTATAATTTGGGACTTAAAGTTATAACAGGGCAAAAAATACAAAATATAATAACTTCATTCTGCGGACATTAGACAGTTTAGTGTACTCCTCAAGGGAAGATGCAAGTTTCTCTTTAATCTGAAAGCCTTTTGGTGGTTTACAGGGAATATACCTGTGCTGTTTGGTCGGTTTACATCAGAGATGTACCTCACTGCAACCAGCACTGCCTCTCACCTACTTTTTCAGTTAAAAGAGAGGCTAATTGCTGAAGGTAAGAGTGAGATACTATTTCCCCTTTAGAAGCGCTCTCTTCACTTTAAATTGGTAGAAAGGAAGGGAGAAGCATTCTGTTTCCACTTGTTCTGTGTCCTCTGCTACACAGTCTGCTTTTTTTGTGCACACGATGTAAGCTGAGCACAGGCTGCCATGTGAGCCAGCCTGAGTGACCAGTGCCACCAGTACACCCAGTGCCACCAGTACACCCAGTGCCACCAGTACACCCAGTGCCCGCTGGGCTCCAGCAGCTCTGCTTCCCTCAGGAGCAGTGACCAAGTCTCTCGCAGCATCAACACCTGTGTCCATCCATACTTCCAGGAGGGCTTCAGCATCTGCCTTCCCAGCTCCCACATCCTTCCAGCACTGAAACACAAAGTATGGGGCAGAGCTACAGCTTTCCTCCATCCCCTCAACTGTACTTGCCAGATTGCCTCAGTCCCTAAATACAGCAAGTGAGACTGAGGAGGTGAGAAAAGCAGTGGTGCCACGTGGGAACCATAAATAATAGCAGTGCCATGACAGCAAAGCAGAAAAGAGAGTTTAAAAACTGCCTTCACCTGAAGCCCCATTCCATGGGATCACCCACAGCAAGCGATCATTTCTATTTTTAAATGCAGTATTTTCTAACATGAGTCAGTTACCAGTCTATTTCTGATCTGAACAGGAAGGACAGCGGAACATCCTTAATCACAGCTGAACCAAACTTAGAACAGAAAAATGGATCAGTTCACCTCCTTTATTTATACTAACCAACTTTAGGTGTACCTATATGAGAATATATACATAAACTCCTTTTGCAGATCCTCAGTAGAGGATCAGAAGCTGGTTTAAAGAGAAATTAAAAACGCAGAATTGGGTATTGGAAGGGGCCTGTTCCCTCCAAGGCTTTTACTTGGAAAGCTGTAATTCAGCCAGCCAAGGCACCATCTAAGGTGCCTTGGCTGGCAGCATGTCTAAGCAATACCTGTTGGAGTCACCTCTTGGTCGCTCTTTGCTCAGCACTTGTCAGGCCACAGCCAAAACACCCTTGACTGGAATCCTGCATCCAGTCTTGGCACTCAGCAAAGGAGAGAGAAAGAACACACCAAGGCCCTGAACCGGAGATTAACTATGCCTGTAGCAGGCGACTGTGAACTATGTGACCTCTGCATGCCCCTTCTGACCTTAATTCTGTACTTCTGAGAGTCCCACACCACACATATGTTAAAAGCACGTCATGAAATGGTTAAAAAAACAACATTAAAAAGTTTAAAAAAATAAAGGTCATGCCAATGTGTGGCATCAGAAGCCTTTTTTTCCATGGCAGAACACTGATACTCTAGCAACAAAAATAACATTAAAGAAAATAAAAAATCCTTCAATTTAAATCCTTCGTAATAAGAAATCAAGCACCAAGATGGCAGATTTGAGCTTATTAAATTATTAAGTGTATAAAGCTTTATTAAAACTGAAAAAAGACTGCTGTCACTACAAGCTGCTGAAGCCCTGCTGTTGGTTTTCACACTAACTCCTCTATCTCATAATTCCTTTGGAAAACTTGCAAACAGAGAATCATAGTAATCAAAATCTTACAGAGGCATTAATTAAATTAATGAAGTATCCTGATATTAAAAAATTGAAGTGATTAATACATAAATCCCTGTTTGTTTTAGTCCAAAAGAAAGAAGTAATTTTCAGCACAAAGGCTGCCCTTAAAGCTAGTTACATGTGAGGGAAACACGTCTAAAAAGGTGGAGGGGAGAATCTGTGCCTTCTTCCAAGCTGAGTATTAACAACTCAGTTTCAAGATAAATTCAATATGGGTAAGATAGGCAGCATGTTTGCATTTGATGTTTACAGTAGCACTTAGGTAATTTTATAGATGTATGTATAGATAAGCATGGGGTCAGGCATGGATACAGCACACTGCTTCATACAGAGATGGAGATTTCTCATTTAGTTGCCTAGCAATAAGATCTGACTCCTGGAAGCTAACAAATACTGAGTAGGAAACAAAATAGAATTATTTAATAAAGCCAATGCATCATACAAAAGGGAACATAAGGCTATTGAAGGAAGGAAAATGTTAGGCCAGAAAAAATAAATTCTATCCAGTGAAATTTATCCAAGAAATATGTGATACTAAGAAACTGCAATATCTAAATTAAAGAAAGCCTCAGTCTGTTCACTCTGTCAGTACTTTTCATCATTCTTCTTTTAGCAGAAAGTCTAATTCAATGCTGGCTAATGGATCTGACTTTTGAATTGCTGTGTTTAACTCTGTCCAGCCTCCTCAATAATGTTTCAAAGCAGGAGACAGAGAGAGAGAGATATTTTTTAAAATTGAATGGGATGAACATGACGGCATTTCTCTTCTTGGAAAATACAGCATGGTACTAAGGGTAACTGATGACATTTACCAGTGGTGGAGAGGCAAAAGTCCATACTTGTGTTTTACTTTTTACAAAGAGCTTCAAAACTGCACTGATGCCTTTTAACACATTTATAAGGTCTCTCTCAATTCTTTCAGTTTTGCAAATGTTTTTCTTTCAGTACTTCAGCAGTAGAACAGGAAGACCACAAGCCAAAGATAGGCAGCCTACCACAAGACCAGCACAGAGCAGGAGTACCCACATCTTGGAACAGTACTGGTATTTGTCTTTCTGCCTTATGGATTAAAGTTAAACAAGTTAGTCCACAATAAAACTGGGGAAACAGAGGCCACTTGATAGTATCCCAGCATTATAAGCAGCATGGATTTGTAATGTACTACTCAGGCATTATCTAAACTTGGAAATAGAACATGATTCCTCTTTCTGCTATTTCCAACCTTCCTTTAAAACATGTTCTTTAACAAGCCTTTAAAACAGTACTTCCCAAATCTCTTCCTGTTGGAGCTGTCACTTAACAGTATTCCATCTGCTCAGGACAGAAACAGTCATAAAATTTCTCTCGTGTCCTGTTACATCAGCATAAATCTGGAGTAACTCCACACACTTCCTGCGTGACGCAGTTGCTCAGGGCTTGTCTACACAAGGAAGTAAACAGAAAGGAAATCTTGCCTCAATCAGAGCCCAGTACCAACCCTGGCTCATTCCTGGTATAAACATTCTTGCCAGACAGAAAAGAAAAGCAGCTTTTCCCACTCTGAATATGGGTTAAACTACTTTGAACAAAGACAATCCTAGTAAAATCCAAAGATGTAATCACATTCCATAATGAAGTGCTTTGGAAAAATACAGTTTTGGGATCAGAAGCAGCATGTCTTCCGACTAGGCAGAAATATCATGCTTCTCAAACCTTCCCTAATTCAGTTTAGAGGCACTCTTAGATAGACTCAGCTTTGCATTTTGCCATGAAAATACTCTTTCACTATCTATAATATACATTTTTACAGAAGGGTTCATAACTTGGCACTTAAAAAGCACTCATTTTTCCATTAAGACAATGGCTTTATTTCTTAATCTTCCCTTCCCAGTTGCAGAGACTATCACACAGACTAATTAACTACATCTTAATTTGGTCTTGTACTGTGTCTCCTTTGTCCTTGTTACAGCAGCGTGAAACACCCTAAATGGGACATAAATTATATTTACTAAATGAAAGGTCATATTAAGACAGGAATTTACATTAATGGTTTTTTCTATGTTGGTCAGACAGTATAATGATAGAAACTACAAAGATACCTAGAAAAGCAAGAGCAGATAAAAATGAAGGACACAAAAATGAAGATTTTGATGTGTGAATCATGGTAAGTTGTTCAGCCAGGGCTATTTTACTGAGATGCAAATTGGTTGATGGTTTCATTACACTACTTTCTGTATAATAATTCAGAGATTTCTAATAATTTAATCACCTATGTGACTACCACCTACATGCTTAAAAAGCTAAGAAACAACAGTATTTACTTGCACACATTCCTCAGAAGGCACTTGCTGTTTACAAAGATCTGTCAATAAAGAATAAACGGTCTAGGATGAACAGCCTTGTTCCTAGGGTTTCCCACACAGATATATATCCCATAATAATCTGGCACTAAGGAAAATCCATGTGGTCAACAGAAAAAAAATAATCATGTCATGGGAAAAGATTGTAGAGGAAATAAGGACAGAGTTGTCTCTGATCTCTTGTTGATTGTCACAAGTTTTGTACACATTCTATGCTATAAACACTGATTTCAGAGAGTTTCTGAAAATGAACAAATTGGACAGAAACTTCAAAGGTGGAAGTAATTAATTTTCTCATTTGGGGCTGTGTGGTCATCTTTGCGTCTATTCTGATACCTGAGTACAGATTCCAATTTTTACTTCTTTTCCTATGTCATAAGAAAAAAATAGCTTGAGCTATTAATTTCAGTTTTATGCACTGTAATTTGAGCTCTGCTCTTGACTCCATTTTTTTTTATTTCTTTTGACAAGTAACAAGAAAAGTAATATGTTAAGTTTGAACTCTTAATTTGTTGTGAAAGTAGTACACCATCTACCCCACCTTATATTTCCATGTCTTAAACAATATTCGAAGATCTGCTGTCAATTACATAGCAAAGGTCATATCTAATTTGTAAGATGAATTGAAAGGAACTGGTATTTATGAATGTATGAATCAAAATACTTCATGTTACCAACCCAGATTCAGTAATCCTTGCTGCTCACGGATACTCCAGTGGGGAGAATGTAAAAAGGAGATGCTCTGGTAAGTACTTACATATTCTGTATGAAGTGTGACTGCTCTTTTCTATCTTTTTACCAACTTATAACCAGCAAATAGCCTAGTAACTGTCTCATCAAATAAATTTCATAATAAAACATACACTACACATATATATAGCCCAAAACTTGTTCTATTCTGGACTAATAGCAAAGGTTATCAAGCTAAATGCACCATAAATTTTCACAGTATTGCAAGCAAGGCAGTCACGCCACTCCTTCTTCAATTAGGTATCAGTTTGGTGTGTACTGCTTTAGGTAGTCTGATTCTCTTCCTTTTCCACCACTCTTGCTTTCATTGACTATTTCTAAAATTCCTTTCAAAAATTAGTAACTATAAGGCCTGCATAAATCCTGCAACTCAATAACAAAAAAACAACACCCAAAACTAAAAAAAAAGTTTTAAAAAAACCAAACCAAAAAACCCCCCATATTTTGGTGCAAGAGTATTTTGTATAGTTTTATCTACAGATTTGTCCTACTGTATCTACTCCTTTTCTAAGCAACCATACTTAAAATTGAGGTAAAGCATGTGTTGTACTCTCTCACTGTAAGTAGGAAATATCCATCCCACTCTCTGTGTTTGTTGTCCTGTGAGGCAAGATGTTGTCCTCTGAATTCTCCCTCTCAAAAAACAGGCCCCAAAAGCAAGAATCACTGTTACAGTAGTCTGACCATAATTTTTTAATTACAGTTAATTCAAGCTGTTATCTGCAATAGGTTGTAACACCACACAGAGGAGCTGGCATCATGGGAGGCTGGGACAGTGACCAACATCAAAAAGGGCCAACGGTGTTCTCAGTTCTTTTTCTCCAGAAAACCCCAGCTGCATTAGTAGTGATTTCCTTCCAAAAGTTCAGTGGCAGCAGGTCTTAGAGAGGACAACAGAAGTGACAACTCTGCACCTTGTAAAAGATCAAATGGTTTGAAACATCAGTGCCAACCCTTTAAGATCATCTCTAGTAAGCTGAGAAGTGAGACTTCTGACATCAGTTTTCTTCTTTACTTTCCAGTAAAGTTTCTAGCTGCAAATCCCTCTTTTGAATCCTGAGGTTCACTGATTCTGAGGCCTTGCTGGCCTAGTGCATAAATACTGAAGCGTTTTGTTGGGGTTTTTTTCAAGTTTCTTTTTCCCTTGCTAGTTGGCTAAACCCCAAAGAAAACAATTAATGTGTCTCAGTAATATTTACTGAGATTTTCACATCTGTAAACATAAATACGATGGTGATGTTCTGCATTTTCTTAAAGAAGCCCCAAGACTTCTTTTAGATTCTTTCTGCCCAGACCATGTAAATCAGTGAAATAGCAGTTGGAATAAAGGAGCAATAATTGACTGATCAAATTTTCCCATACCAACTAGGATGTGTTTTCTGTTGAAATATTCTTGACCTTGATACAGACTTGCAACTTGTGAAACCCTCCTGTCCGGCAAAGATTTGTGGAAAGAGACTGCTATCAGAGTGGAGGAAGCCACTAATGAATTTAATATATCAGCAACACAAATATCAGTTCCCTAAAGTCTGCCCAGACTTTCTGCAGATCTGGGCAGTCACTGAAGTGAACATTGATCATAATTTCTTTTAAAAGACTTTTTGTTCTTATTTCCATTGAGAAGTGACAACAATCTCCAGCAAGTATAGAGTTAAATTCCCTTTTCCACTGGCGCTGAACTAGATACAATTACACTCCAACGTTTAGAGGGTCTACGAAACTTTGACAAGAAGATAGAAAGTACCTCAGAAGTATCCAAAACGTAGCTGCTAGAAGGTAAAATACCTGCCAAGTGTGTTGAGGTTTTTGGCTGTATTCTATCTGATATTTCTGTAGCAGTTATGATACAACTTGGGCAGGATGAAGCCTGTTACAGATAAAATCTCTCTTCCATAACTTGGCTTCTACTGCTTTGCAACTTTTGCGAACATGATACAGAAAAAGCTGATAGAAGGGAGCACTCTGCACCCAGCGTTCACTCCAGTCAATGAATTTGGAGTGTAACTGTTCTTGGCACCTTTCTTTGCCCTGCCTGCTCACACTGTGCTGCTGCTCACAGTTCACAGTGCAAACCCTTTTTTAGTGTAATCATCTCAAAGGAAGTCTCTTTCCTGTGAGTGATCCTCTTGGCAAGGCATCATCCGCAGCGACAGTAGTGTGTTAAACAGGGACAGTAGTGTTGGTTGGTCACAGGTAGGAGGGGGATAATCTCCTTCTGTTCTTCCTCATCCTGTCAGCTGCTGTGACTACACCTGGTGCTACCAAACTTCATGAGAAGTGAAACTAAGAAACACAGCTTAAGGGTACCGAAAAAGGATGAGAGTTTTTACCAAGTCACAGAATGTAACTATTGTTTTACTCCACTTTAAAGGCAGACAGCTTTAGTCCTTATTTACCTATATGAGGTGAACTGCTCTGCTTAAGTCCTCTGTCGTTTCTATGTAGCAATACACTGGAAAAGTTCTCTTCATTATCTTTTTAAATGACCATTTAAATTGTGCTATATTTTTAACTGGACATTCTTACTGCTCAAAATTAATTTGGTTTAACTGTTTTTGTATTTTACTTAGCAAGTGCTTTAATAATTTAATTTAAGACTCCTGGCTGAAAGTATCCAAGTTCTAATTCCAATTAATCCATAAACTCAGTGCTTTAGGACTCATCTTCCAGAGTGTTCTCCTGCTGACACATCCTCATCTTTGTACTTTTTCTGTTTGCTATCATGGTTCTATATCTGTTTTACTGAAGGACATAATGTGAGTATATTTACCATATGGTTGCTGGGAGCAAGATGAATGGGGAGCTGACTAAGAATGTATTTATCACTCAAGAAAATCAAAGCCAAGGAAGAGAAGGACAAGTGTAAAGAACTCCAGAAAGCTTTCACCAAGCTAACTGAGGATGAAAATACCCATTGGCAGGAATAGTTTGAAAGCATAATTTGTGTGTGTTTTGGCTTCTCTAGGTACTTTAACGCCTTACAGGAGTAAGAATCTGAGCTTGTGCTGACGTTTTCTAGTGCATCTTCTAACCTGCAAAGGTGAATAAACCAAACTGTCTCCTT
Source organism: Pardalotus punctatus (assembly GCA_013400915.1). Lineage (NCBI taxonomy): Eukaryota > Metazoa > Chordata > Aves > Passeriformes > Pardalotidae > Pardalotus > Pardalotus punctatus. Next base: position 8,964 of record VZTX01002199.1, on the reverse strand, counting down.
CAATCAGAACAAGCTTTAAATTGAAATTACTGACTCCTCTTTTTCTTAAGCTTTTCTACCAGTTATTTAGGAAACAACCATGACAAACCCACCATCTACTAATGGAATCAGATGAAAATCAGGACTTGAAGCCAGCACCCTACAGCTGTGTTCTCAGCTAATTCTTTGAGAGCTGCTGCATTCAATAAATGAGTCAATAAAGTATACAATACGGATAAAATGCTAAGTCAAATTCATGCCTTATAGAACTAACCTTAAGTCAGTAGTTACAAAGTTATGTCCTTTAGCATCTGTTTAGGGCCTAAACAGAGTTCCATTGATAAAAACACAACACTAGGGGTTTGTAGAAGGAATAAAAGCTTTTGGTGAGCTCAAGAGTGAGTTTTATGTCTCTTCAATACTTCAGTCCCAGGAGGCTCAATCCTCCCAGTTTCTGAACAACCCTTAATCCAGAAATTATCTGCAGAACTTAACTTGCAGAAATTTTTGTAAATTCAAGCCAGTATTATCTCAGTCTAGGGATCCAGCTATTCACATGTGAAACAAGTATGTCTGCGGGCAGAGGAGTTAACTCGGATTCCCCACGTGTGAGACTTCTGCTTCAGACAAACAGCATGTAAATGCTAAGCCTGAAAGCCTTGCAAAATTAGTATCATTTCAGTAAATCATTTATATTAAGCAGAATAGCTACCTAGGATGAAATTATGCTTATTTATATTGCTTCCACTTAAAAAATAACCCAAACAATAACAAACAAAACCCAGCAAAACCCAACACAAACACACACCCTAAACTTAAACAAATTACAAGAAAAAAAACCAGAGACAAACCCACTTCCTTTTTACCAAGGAAATCCAGGGGAAAAAATGCTTTAGTTGGAGATTCTTCTGCTTACAGGTATTTTACAATAAGCACATGTACAGCTGAACCCCCCCATACCCCTACATTCACCTTGCAGCCCTTCCTGAGATCACTCCCCAATCAGAATACAGCAATTCCCACAGCTCCATGTGAGGCTGCTAAGCCATACTAGCTCAGAAACTTGCAAAAGAACTAGGTTTTCAGAATCTTTTCAGACCTTCCATTTTTACTCAAAATTTCACAAGAGAGAACCCAGAGAAATGGGATCATGCTATTCAAATACATCTCTGAACTCCTTTTTACTTTTTGTTAATGATTATCTATTTCCTGCGTTCATTAAACTTGTGAAGCTGGCTAACAGGAAATCATTCTATGGTGCTGAAATGATTTGTATCGCCTCAGAGAATTATTTTCAATCCACAGAACACATTTAACATTTTCATAGAATCAGAGATTACTTGGGGTTGGAAGGGACCTTTAAAGCTCATCTAGTCCAACCCCTCTGCACAAGCAGGGACATCTTCAACTACATCAGGTTGCTCAGGGCCTTGTCCAGCCTGACCTTGGGTGTTTCCAGGGATGGGGCATCCACCACCTCTCTGGGCAATCTCTGCCACTGTTTCACTACTCACATTGTAAAGAAATTCTTCCTTATACATAGCCTGAACCTACCCTCTTAGTTTAAAACCATTGTCCCTTAACCTCTTGATACAGGCCCTATTAAAAAGTCTGTCCCCATCTTTCTTAAAAGTGCCCCTTAAGTACTGAAAGGCCACATTAAGCCCTCCCCAGTCTTCTCTTCTCCAGGATGAACAACCTCCACTCTCTCAGCCTTTTTCATAGGAGAGGCGCTCTGCACTGCTGACCATTTTTGTGGCACTCTTCTGGGCAGTTTAATTTTTCCTGTGTGACACAAAATCATGCCACATGAAGACAGAAATACCTACTGGTTAATAAAAGCTACCTTCAGAGTCAGGTCCAGCCTTCTTTTTTTTAACATCTGACAGTAATCCAATGTTTGTCCTGATTTAAGTCATGTTCTTGTAGTGGCTTTGGTTCTCTTCTCTCATCTCTCTTCCCAAAATGCCTCCTTTATGCCTTTTCTTTAGAAACAAAAGAGATTTCACCAAAATAGGAAAAAAATTACAGATACACTCAAGCAGCTGCACTTGCTTTAAATGGATTAGGGACTAAAGAATGACAATATAAAACTAATCTACAGAAATGCAAAACAATTTTAACATACTCCAAATAGACTGGATTGAATAAAGGGAACCATAGGTCAAATATTGGACATGCTGTTTATTGTAACCCAATGGTTTAATGTTCTTGAACCTATTTAAAAATACAGGTTTGTAATAACATGCTCATATGTACAAACAATCTTTTTTTTTTTTAAGTAAAGAATGGTTTTGATCTTTTCAAATGGGTAATGAGGGAAAACAGAAGAATTTCACTGCCTACCAAAGGTTAACCTGGATTTATAACTATTTTCCTGACCTCCCTGTGTTTTTCCTTTCTCCTAAGGACTGAAAAAGCAAAGTAGCTTTTCCTCATCCTTTTTCTAGCTCAAATGGATTTTTGATCCCTAAATAACAGAAAATGTAGTCCTTACAGAAATCTAACAGAGAAATAATGCTCCCTTTTTTTCATTAATAGAAATTACATTAACGCCAACCACTGATGACTATTATGCCTGAGTATTACCTTAAATTGTAAGAAGACGTGCTGTGTTTCTGCCCATGGAAAAGTAAGGCAAACAGCAAGGAGTGGCTCTCTACATGCAACAAAACCCTTTGCTACAAGCAGATAAATGTGTATAAATGTTCTGTGGTGTATTTCTACTGTTCCTTCACACACAAACCATGACAGAGCATCTTCTGCACTGAAAAAGATAATACAAATTAATTTGGTAAGACCATGTGCAGCATTTCAATAATAGCAATTTCCCATCCATGCTTCTGAGTTCATCAATAATATACACATTTTAGGGAGTAATGCAATGCAGCTACAGGACATTCTGATGCTCTTCCAACTCAACCAACTGTACTTCGTGTTCAGCTGCAGTAGGTGTTTCTGAATATGATAAGTATTTCATATAGAAGATGATTGCCACAAAACCACTTAAGAAGGCAGATTACAATGGAATCAAGCCAGAAGAGCCTAAAACTGATAAAAGGATTATTACTTCTTAAACACCATACAATTAAACCACAGAACTCAGTAAAACATGCTACTGGAGGGCCTAAAAGGTATTAAAATTAGACATTAGCATAGAAAATCAAAATTCTAATAAGTATAAAAATTACAAATTATAGACATGCTTTAAGGTAACTCAAACATGAGCTGGCAGTGGTTAGAAGAAAGAAAAGCTCTTCTCCTGGCAAATAATGAAAATTATAAATTTGAAATCTTTCCTACTTTATGGTAAAGCTGGTGCTAACCAATGCCAGAAACAGAACATTACAGCACAGCACACTCACTTTGCTGAGCTAAGGACCATGAACAAATCTGTCATTTTAGGAGACTAGAGAATGCAAAAATTTTGCAGCTTACGTATTTCACTGAACTGGACACGATGAGAAAACAGTCACTGCTGGGTTTATTTTTTGGCTGGTTTGTTGTCCTAAACCATTCTGGGAATACATATGCAATCTTCCTCTTTGCAAGTTATTATGATTATGCATTAGTACAATTATATCGGCTAAAAATATTCCCTGTTCTAAATAGGCCTGTGAAAGCAAAGCAAGCTGTGCTGCTATGGGCACTGCCTCGCTTCCCTCACGGCCTGTACAAACATTCCCTGGTGGAATCTCACTATCTCTGACACTTGACTATTCCAAGCAGTTTTCACTGGCTAACTCTCAAGTCACACCCCAAATATCTTTCCAGATTTCTGACAGAGAACCATCGTAAGAGTCCTGTGCAATTATAACTGCCAGACGAATTGTTACACTTGAGAAATCCAGCAAGTCTTCTGTGTCTTAAATTGGGAATCAGGAGGTGGATTTTTGATTTTTGATTTTTTTTTTTTAGTATGTCTGGTTCTGAGCAGCAGGAATCCAGCTGGTGAGTTAAGGTATTGGATGCAGCATTTCAGAAGACAGCGGAATGAAAGCAAAATAATTAGATAGAAGACTCAGTGAAATCTACTGCTAAGAATTTTCCAAAGAAAGGGAAAAGAGAAGGGACCTCCCAGGTGGTTAAAAGTCCACCACTGTCTAGAAGGGTTGGAATGCTCTTGCCTCAGTGAGTATTGTTAAATTAGCGTCACTCAAAGTCACCTCTACAGATATTCAGAAGTCTAATACCAATATATGCTCTGCAAATTAAAATCCTGTAGAGAACAAGCACAAAGCCTTCTGCAACGCTTTGACACCATCCATGCTATAGTATAGAACTTAGGCACATACCCAATATATTATTAGTGCATTTCTTCAAGAGACAATGCAAACAATTCCTATAAAAGTGAATCTGCACAATATGAATGGGTTTGCTGTTAAGAACATTCTGCTTCAGTAGAAATGCCAAAAAAAATGTTTAAATTAAAAATATAGGTGTACTTTTCAGTTTGGGTTTGGGGTTTGGTTTTTTTCCCCCCCCCGAGGCTTTTTTCTCCAGTACAGCTCTACTTGAGACAGGCTTCTAACACAGGAAAAACTAAATGAGTGTATTTCACATTTGGTTGAATGTGTGTGCCAGCTACTTCTTTCACAGGGTGGGTCAGGATGGCTTTGGAGAAAAATAAGGCTGCCTTGAAAAGGCACAGGCTGAAAAACTGTTTGGAAAATAAGAAGGTGCAGGAGGTGATTATGTTGGAGAAATTACCATGGAATAAACTAGGGTGTGAATTGCCAGTGAATGACTTACTCTGCAGTAATTACTCTCTACACGGATGCCTTGGCTCACAGTATCTGCATGTCCGCACCGCACTAATGGGCACTCCGCACAAAGCCCAGCCCAGCCAGCCCCACGGCCAGCCCCGGGACGAGCCGCGGGATGCTCTGGGGATGTGCAGTGCCACACTGCCCCAGCCACCCTGTCCTCAGCACTGTCTGCAGTCCCCACCCAGCAGGGCCAGCTCTGGAATCACTGCACGGCAACCTGCTACACCGGGCAAGGCGTGGTGATTCCAGCCGGCAACAGGAAGGGAAAGCTCCCAGTCCTGGAAGCTCCTTTCCCACATTTTGTGGGCTGTTTTCATAGGAGCCTGTCCGGCCTCTGAGCTCTGCCATATGTGCAGCAGGAGGCATCCCCTCTTCTGCTCAGCCAGATGCTGCATGTGTGCAGCAACTCCTGCTCCTGTGCCACACAGCCTGCAACGCAGAGGGCTCCTCAGGACACTTGACAGACATCCCTTCTCCAAATAACCAGTGGCAGTGCACTCAGGGTGGAATTATGCATCGATTCTGCAAGTTCAGGCTTGCAGAAACAAATCCAGAACTACCACTATTTGGAAACCACCTGATTTGAATTAAAGCATCACCGGTGTCCAGCACAAGTGGAAGAGAAAAAGGGGGAAAACACAATGGGGAGGTAGAATTTGGACAAATCACTAAGGGGACTGATGGATGCACAGCGGTACTGCAACTGGTGGCCGTTACATTCCTTGATTCCTTTTTCCTTTTCTTTTTTTTTTTTTTCTTTTCTGTGTCTTTTCCGGGGGGGGGGGGTGGTTTTTTTTGGTTGGTTGATTTTGGTTTTTTGGGGGTTTTGGTTTTTTTTGTTTGTTTTTTGGGGTTTTTTTTGTAAAGTCAAGGGGACAGACTGAAAAAATGTTCTTTAGGTAAATTTGTTACTGAATAATCAAATGAACAATTGGGTTGCTACGTTCTCAGACATGAATAATGGTGTCTTCCACACCAAGAAGCAAAGGAATTTAAGGAGAAGGTGAGATGTATAAAATAGAAGGCATTTCACAATCTTTTTTGTCCTCTGCATTACGGTTCACTGCCTTCATCAATTGTACTTGTGCAGCAGGTCTGTGAGGCTGACAAAGTGTGGCACATGTGAAGGGATGCTATGAGCAGCCAAGCACAGACACTTCTTTGGTTCCCACCTGCCAAAGTCAGTGTGAGCTATGGAACACCATATATCCTGCTGGTGTTAATATAATTCATCATTCAATCCTAAAAAAACAACCAGAGCTTTAAGAAAACAGTGATCATTCACTGCTATTCTTTTACTGACCAAATGTGGGGGGATTTTCTGTTGTTATAGTAATAAGTGCTTTATAGTATACTTTAAAATAAACAATAAAAGGTGACACTTTGTCACTACGTACCTACTATGTTGTGCAGGTTTCCCAATCTGTCCTCTTCCCTTCCTGCCCCTAAACCCCCAAATATATATGAATTCTTCGTTTTAATTTACTGTTTAACACTATTGGAATGTTTATGTTGGAAGCACTAAATGAGAATATTCTGCCATCCAATGCAAAACAAAATCCTTGTTTTCACTTCCGTTTTTAAGATTTGCAAACAATTTTCTGTTACTTTTTACTCTAAAAATGTTCAATAACATTAATTGGTTTTAACATTGGTTTAAATCTTGTTGACTTTGCTGTTTCCTGTGTGCCCATTGTTGCATTTCAAGCTGGATTCCATGTCTGCACAGTTCTGTTCTTGTGGATTTTACCCGTGAGGTCCAAGCTCTTACAGTAGCGTGGCTATTGTTACATATGGGCAAGTGTCACTATATTAAAATGCTAGTATGACAAGTACCTGTTACAGTTATGCTCACCTTTATTCAACACACACGTGCTCAAAACTTACTTTCAGGTAGTTTGTTTGTGTTCTTCCATAACACACTCCAATGAGTAAATTGTGCTTAATGCTTACGGGTATGAGATGGGGAAGCCTACTTTGAACAAACTTCATCCCACAGAAGATGCAACGTAAGAACTCCCTTTGCAATGTAAGCTCCCTTTAGGCCTTCCATAACCCTTGGGACATGGTGGCACGCTGTGTTGAAAGCAACAGGAGTGAGGTTGGCTTTGGGAAACTGAAGTTCTGCAGGATCATGTGTTCGGACTCGCCATCTGTGGGGTTCAGGAGTTACTACATGGATCACTTTCTCCCAGTCATCTGAACCGTGAGTCACACAAACCGAAAGCGGAAGGCGGACGTGTGAACAAAGCAGATGTGGGTGTTGGTGGGGCTTCTCATCTCCAGAGCCCTTGTTTGCTGCCCTGCCCCATCCTGCACAATACGTTTGGACCTTCGGGACGCTAGGATGGCAGCCACCTCAGCCACCGCCTGGGATGGAGACTGGGCTGTTAAAGGATAAAACCCCTCACGGGTGAGTCTCTGGAAGTCTCCATGACTCAAACTTCCACCGACAGCTGCAAGCCTGGCCATCTTTGTTTTGTTTAAGTGAGCAGAAACACCCCACAAGCTGAGTGCTTACCACGGTAAACACAAATGTCTCCCTCGAGCCCTGGTTGTCTGAGGGGAGCCTGCAGCCCCGGACAGGCCGGTTCACGGCCAAAAGCACATGGAGGGAAATAGTTTCCAAACCCCTAAAGCAAACCTAAAACTGGATCTGTACACACAGACTCCTAGAGCTCAGATAGCAAACCTCCTCCTCCGGGTCTGATTGCAAGCCCAGAGCTACCGTCTGCTATCGACTAGCTCTTTTACTTCAACCAAATCCGAAATGTGGTCTGAACGAGGGGGCTTAAAGAATCGTATTAAATAGATTTTAAAAAACCCCAAACCAACAAAAACCTTACGAACATATATATTATCATATATGTATTCAAATTACCCTTCTGTAAACGTGCCTGCAGCTCGAACGGCAGGCCCTTGACACTGGAACTCTGTGAGGGCTGCAGCTCGGCAGCACGGAGACGCGGCGGCCGAGGCGCCGCCATGAGGCGGCTGCGCCACTTGCGCAGGCCCCGCTGCCGCGCACGGCGGCGCCGGCAGCCCCGGCGCAGCGGCGTTCGTGAATAGCGGTGCTGCACTGCGGCGGCGGCACGGCGCAACCAAACCTCCTCCCTCCGCCGCCCACCCCGGCCCTGGCACCGCCCCCTTCCTCGGCTGTGATTGGCAGGGCGGGCGGAGCGCTCGGCGGCGATTGGCGGGTGCCGGCGGGAG
>VZTX01002197.1:53441-67390 GCA_013400915.1 Pardalotus punctatus | reverse complement strand
GTTGACCAACTCTTTCTCAACACCCCCTGAGAAGGGATCTTCATCTCCTGTTCTGGATCTTAGGGATGATGCAATTCTTACTTCCCACACAATAGGGAGTGAAATTACAGCGTAATAGCTTGTTTCTCACTCACAGTCAGACTGAAGAACTGCATAAATACTATCTGCATTGAAATTAGACACAAGCAGAAGAGGAAAAATAAAGAAAACTAGTCAATTTTTTTTTCCTAGAAAGGAGAAGTAAAACCAATAAAAAGGAGATCTGGGAGTCTAAGCTGAAAATCAAGGACATACATCTTCCTTCAGATGAATAATAAATGTTTTAAGCATTTAAAACAATATAAAAACTGAGGTGATAAATGCTCACAAAGTTAGTGTGCATGATAACAAATAACAATATAATCAGAAGAAAGCAAGGGAAAATGTCCCTTTTTTGAAATAGATTTATTCTTCTGATACATTGGTGGCATTAATGGGACTCTAAGTCCCATTCTATCAAATGCTGTTAATTCCGAATGAAGTCTGGCTGTGCTAGTGTTTACTGCTTCTGGCACACTAAAAGCACCAGCCTCAGCTACCACCAGTTTGTTACTCAGTTCAACTGAGCTCTGGATGGTCTGTGGATAAATACTGGCCTAAAGAGATGAAAGTGCTCTACTCTGGAGGTTTCTTGTGTGCACTCCAGGGCACAACCTATACTATGGAACATTTAGGCCATCTTTAATATTGGGTGTGTTCTCTTCTGCCCTTGCCCCCTCTTCTTCTGCTTCCTATGCTGAAGCTGGTTTCCTACCATATAAACTTGACTAATCAGTTCTCCAGAGGTAAATTGTAGCATATCCCAATGCTGAAGGTGAGATTCATCTCACCTATCTTCAGCCATCTAAAATTTAGCTGTCTAGTCTAAGCTACTCATCTAGAGTCCCATGTAGTTGATGGAACTAGACAGGCATGTCCATGGAGTAATTGTTCCCTTTCTGTGGTTGGTGTCTGAGACAGGTGTGATGAAACTCCTTTTGGAGATGCCTGTCCCATGCTTTTGTGGTGGGAATGTGGCTAACTGGGTTAGGCTAGAGACATAACTCCCAGATTAAACCCATGGTCCCATATTTCTGCAGGATGCTGTGGTCAGAATCCTTCACAGCAAAAGTGCTGAGGAGTCATTAGGAAAAATTGGTGCTGAAGGCTCATCTTCTGGCTTCACAGGGCAGAGGCTGAAGACCCTGTTGCATACATGGCCACATCAAATATGACTTCTGTAGGCATCTTATGGAAGATTACTCCATTTTACATTCCTGTAAATGAAAGCTAAACCACTCCCTCCTGTGAACTTGCAAACACAAAAACTGTTTTCTAATCTACACTTAGATAACATTTTCTAACTGTACATTGAGCTATCAAGGAGCTACTGTGGTATGTGTCTAAGTGACTGAAACCTCAGGACTGTGTCAATATGTATGAGCTGAAAATCTGACTCTTATTTTAAAATGGTTTTTGAAGCCTTTGAATACATTATTTTAGAATTTATTTCCATACCGTCTTCTGCTGTATGTGTGTGATACTGTTCTAATCCTTGGGAACACACATGCTTATTTTTTGTGGTTTCTGGCTTACAAAAGTCTTTTGTTCATCCTGGGAAAGCATAGTGTTAATCATAGGAAAATATTTTTACATTTCCTCTTTACAAAAAATGAGAAAAAAATGCTTTCTATCTAGAAGTAAATCCTATTCTAGTAAAATGTCCTTTAAAATGCAATTGTAAATGTGATTCTCTTAAATCTACAGCTAATTTGGATCAGATTCTCATCAAAGATTCTTAAAATGAAAACTGGTATCTCAGTTAAATCTGGTTGGTTTTTTTTTCTTTTTTTTCCAGATATCGTTTTTAAAACCATCAACCGTAAATTAAGCAGTAACATTTCAATGGAAAAATAAAAGGACTTTTTTTCTTCAGTAGAATGAGAATTATTTTTGATTCTGTGAGAATATATATAAACCATGTGTAAACAATGGCAAAAAGATGGGAAACAAATTTAAAAGTGTCTAGCTGTGGAAGATAAGAGGTCTGGCTAGAGAGGTTTGGGTAGGTGTATGAAAAGAACGAAGAAAGAGAATTGCAGCAGGACAGCTAAAAAAGCCCCATAAAGGTATTTAACTTAAAAGAGGAAAGCAATTGGTTTTTTCATGAGAAATGGATTTGCTTTCCTGGAAGCCTGGAGTAAACAATGTCAATGGCTGTAATTTTGCCAGACAGCAATGCTTGAGCTGATTGATTTGGGAAAGACCAGAGGTGTTCAGAAGGTGAAGTGAAATTACCACAGCCAGGCTGTCCAGACCAGGCATTTTCACAGTGTGGCTCTCTTGAAACCTGGGACGAAACCCAAGTACATGTGGGAAAACCAGAGTATGTCATGCAGGCTCGATGATTGTTTGCAGCCTCAAGTAATTCTGTGGGATTGCAGCTGGGAGGGCTTTGGGTGAATTAGCTCCCTGCGGCAGAAAATTGCTAAGCCTGAAACCAGCAGGTTTTTAGTTTTCAGCCAGATGCAGATCCACAGGTGGGTTGATAGAAACACTAGGGAAGATGGAGGGAAACCTGGTGAAGCATCTGATGCTCAGGGGATTCAGAGGATGTGCATCCACAGGACCACAGACTAAATGCATAACAGACCTCACCGTTTCCGTGTGCCCTTCCCCTTTGAAGGGGTCATACTGGGGAAAAGAGTCATCTCTTTGCAAAACAAACTACTAGGATGGGAAGAGCCCATCTGTTTAATTTATAATACAGTCTGTTAAGAGTCTCCTGAAGTAGCAACTTGGGATGACCCCTCTGTACATGCTTAGTTTAAGAGAATTAATTGCTCGTAGTGCAGTATTCCCACACATCTGGGTTTTGCTTTCACTCTGAACTACTCTAATCCAGGAGTCTACTCCTCAGCACTTCATTATCAGGGCTATCTGGAGTACTGGTTTGTTGCTCTTCTAGAGAAATACTAACCCTCCCCACCCCAGATTATAGCCCAGGGAATGTTCAGTATATCTGTGAAAATAGGTATCCTGAGATTTCTTAAATGACAAAAGTATTTGTGGGTGAGACACTTGAAATGTTGAAACTTTGGACCTATTTCCTATGAACTGTAGTCATACCCCTGAGAGGAGAAGGGTGTTGAGTCATAGTGAAGAAAGGAAAGAAAGAAAAACAGAATGCTTTTTCTATTGCAATCATCCCAGAGGTCAGACGCAACCAAGACAGACAGATGAACAACAAAAACACTGGTTAAATGACTCAAAAGGTTAGGTTTTCTGGCATTGGACTGAAAGAGTTGAAGTACTCTGAAACAAAATATGGAAATAAAGCATATTTGCTTTTTGAGTCTAATGCCTGAAGAAAGATTAATTTGAACATTTATAGGTAGAAGGCTTCTGAAGGACTTAGGCTGTCTGAAGGCTACTGTGAATATATCAGGGCCAGAATAGAGAACAATGAAATTGCATTTACTTTCAGAGGTTTCTGACAGTGGCAAAAAGTAACATAGGATCTTTTGCAGGATGATAAAACGTGTTTTTTTGAAGTATTTTACTAAGACACTATTTTGCTTAAATAAACTCTTCTTTATGATCACCCACCTTCCTTTTGCTACACAGAATGATTGCAAAAGTGAATGATGTATTTGAAGACCTGACTAAGACTGGAAAGCATACCAAAAGTAGGAAAGAGTACCATGCATTCAAACACTTGGCTAAGTTTTAGTTTCACAGCATATGGTTCTTATTTTAACTTGCTATTCAGGTATTGATCATGCAATGACTTGCCAGGAAAATAGTTTGACTGTTTGACAGTCACTCTCCTGTTACAACTTTCAGAAAAGGGGATTTATTTTTCTGAGGTTTTACATTTCCCCATTTGTCATAACAGAGGAAAAATTGATACAGTGCCTACTTCTGTCTAGAGTTGCACATTAAAATGCCCCACAACAGAGGCTGTTCAGTTCCTGGGACTCATTACCAAGTTGGAACCTCAGCTGAGAAGCCAGGGTGATTGCTGCTTTGTCACTGCGGTGATCCAGTAAGAGGAGGGAGCCAACTTTCACCCATCTGCTGTATCTATCTGGATTGCCTTCTGTTCCCAAGACCGGCCAGTCAGCTCATCAAGGGCTTGGGTGTGACTGCAAGTCATGATGAGTCATGGTTTAAGTGCACAACTCTACTGAAGGGAAAATGAGGCCAATTTTAACTCTACTTTTGATTTTATCTCTAGGTTAGTTCTGTGAAAGTCACCAAAACTGCTACACACAGCAAAAAGTAACCCAGTGCAAATAAGACTCAGGAGATATTGCAAGCNTCAGGGATGATCAAAGAGGAGAGAATGAAGATGACAAAAACAAAAAAAACAACAAAAACAAAAAACAAAAAAAAAAAAAAAAGGAGAAAGAGAGAGAGAGACATAAACCTGCAACTCTCTGTACTGGCTCCTCTGGTAGCTTCTCAAAACCAGATCATTGGATGATGCACAATCTAGTGGTTGGTGCTTGTCAGAGGATGAAAGTTGCTGAAAACAGCAAGTTGACAATTGGAAAGTGCACTTGCAAATCTGGAACCTGTTATAGAACTGATGGAACTGATTATACAGTGTCATTTCCTGATAACTTGGTTCTTAGTTAATTTTTTGTCTTATGAGGTATAGCTTAGCACACAATAGTCAGCGGATTTCATATTGTTTGTACTTTTCCTCTCCCTTCTTTGTACAGCTCAGGATCCACACCTTAGGAGTCTGGTTCTACCAGCACCGGAGAAGACTCACAACCTTTCGGAAAAGGAAAGCTTTTGGAGTTGGGTTTCTCACAGTGCAAGTAGGAGCTTCTTGAAACCACTCAAAGCTTATTTCAGGAACACAGAGTTTCTCTTCCCTTTTCCCTTCACAGAATCACAGCATGGCTGAGGTAAGGTACATCTGATCCAACCCCCCTGCTCAAACAGGGCCACACAGAGCCCAGAACTAAGCCTAGATTTTTTCTGATATCTCCAGGGATATCTCCAGGGATGGAGACTCTGCAGCCTCTCTGGGCAACCTGTGCCAGTGCTTGGTCACCCTCACAGTGAAAGGGTTTTCCTTAATGTTCAGATGGAGTGTCCTGTGTTCCAGTTTGTGCCAATTGCCTATCCCTGGATGCCATTGAGAAGAGACCATGTCCATCGTTTTTATACCATCCCTTCTGGTATTTTACTTGTTAAAATCCTCCCTCAGCCTTGCTTAACAGGGATGAAATACTAAAGGAAGGCTGAAATAGGCCAAGATGCCTCGTGAAAGACATACCTACTCAGCAAAAATCTCTGGTGCTGTTCTTGCATGATTACAACACTTTTTGAGGCTTGCTTTTTTTCCAGACAAACCTGTAAATGTCATGCTTAATGACTGTGCAGGTCTTGAGTGTTTGTTGGAGCCTGGGTGCTGCTCCAGCCAGAGTTTACATAGCCTGGGACCTTTATAAAACGGTCTGCAAAAAAAAAACAAAAACAACTGAAAAAGCCAGTGAAGGCTTTTTTTATACATCCTGGATTGTGCAGCAGCCTACTGTTACAGTATGCCTTGGGGCTGGTTCAATATCCTAAATGGACAAATGTATGTTAGGCTTGAGTGCAGTGGTGAAAAGCAGCCTGTGAGCATGTTGGTAATAATTTCTTTGCAGATTTTGTATCTTTCCTGAAATTGGCCCCTATCTCTTGTTTGCAGAGCTCACACAGGGTTTTCAGGCCCCAGGAGAGACCAGCTGGGTCACATGTTGGCTGCTTTATCTCTTACCAAGTATTTGGAAGGCTGAGAAAGAGGAGGGAAGGCAGAGGAAGTGAAGAGCTTCCACACTACCAAAAGGCTGGCAGAAAATCTGGTTCTTGTGGGTCCTTCTTTGCCCACAGACTTACTTCCTGATAAGGAGACCTACAAACTTGAATTTTCTGTAAGCTATTTCCTGACATTTTGCTTAGGAGATGAATTTTCTCATATTATTTTCCGTGATTCTTTTTTCCAGTACAAATTCCTCCTCTTTTTATCTATCCAGCAAATTCCAGCTGTATTGACTCGAGGACTGTCCCAGTACATAGCTGGCTGTAGTAAGGCTTCCTGTAAGTCTGTGGGTGGGTGTACTCCCCAGGAGGGTAAGATCCTTACAGCCTTTCTAAGAAAATGTGACCATTTGTAGGACCTGCAGAGAAATCTTCTCTACCTGCTTATGCCAAGCACACTGTTACTCTTGGGGCTTCCAGAGAAAGTGCCTGGCAGAGGAGTCTGCTGCTCACTAACCTCTCAAAATGCAGCAGCAATGTTCTCCAGTGTGTTGTACCTGTGCATGTTACCTACTTCTCCTCATGTCCCTCCACATCAGAATGACTACGAAAAATTTGGATTCTGGAGTTCAGGTGGAGTTTTGCAAGTGAGACTCAACTTGTTTACTTCTCTGCTTGCAGCCACGGCAGAACACAGTAAGGTTTGGACTCGATAAGATATAAGACTTCAGCTTTCAGTGCTCCCTCTCATGCCTTAGATGAATTAGAATTAGATGTTTTTCTCTATGAATTTAATAAATATGTGCAGAAATTTAGTGTAAATACATAGTAGTGACTCCTGCCTTATTAATAGATCATGAGGTATAGATGAGGGTGAACAATACAGGGGCATTTCTAACAATCTTTCTGAAGTAAAATAACAAATGAAACAGAAGCATTTGGGAATGCAAATGAACTGGCACTGCAGCTGGGAATATAGGCTTTGGCATTGGCACTATAACCTATGGAAATAATGTTTATGCAAACTTATACAACTCTAGGGTTGCAAGTTAAATACTCCAGAAAGAGAGTAAAATGGAAGATTGTATAGTCTGAGCCCCTCTTCTGCTAAGACTAAGACATTTAAGAGAGCACATGCACATAAGTAGAAGAGTAGTCCCACTAAGATCTGAGTGAAAAAGCCTTTAAAAATCTATTCAAAACATACCCTGTTCTGTTGCATATCAGGAAATGTCAGAGATCTTTTTTTCTCCATCATTCTGATCTGTGCTATTTTAATACCACTTGGCAGTTTCCTTGGTGGCACAATATGATTTAACAAACTGAAATGATATAGCAGAATGAGAAGGAAACTTCCAAACACTAATCTGAAAAAACAAGGAATAGCAGATATTTTGTGTAAAACCAGCTTTCAGAAAATGCTCTTGTGTAATAATAACCAATTTCACTGTCTTTGGAGAATTACATTTTTTCACAACTGTTCCCTATATGAAGCTTCTAAACATGTCTGTCAAATTTCATTCAGATTAGCTGAAATGTAAAGTGATATATAAATAAATAAAAAACCCCACAGTTTAAGGTTCTATCCATTCTGTCTCTCATTGTCCAAATCTTGCCTGAGAGAGGTCATGTGTCATCACAGGCATGTTGAGTTGGATTAGTAGCTGTTCTTCTACTAACAAGAAATTTGTAACTGTTTTTATGTTGCCAGCAGTTGTATTCATAAGGACACGATGACTAAGCTTCACATGGTTCTATTAATATAAAGTTGGCTGCCATTGATATCAATACTTGCTGTTGCATAAAGTGAGAAATACTTTAGATAACCACTTAAAAATTGGTGGAGACTTCTCAAATGTGCATTGTGGTACAGATTTGGGTTAAAAGGTTCTCAATTGCACACGGCAGAAGAAAACTTATTTCTGTCAGGACATGAACAGCCTGCTTGAGTTATTTTGTTATTTGCCAATTGCAGTGGAAATGATGCAGCAGAAAAAACTGCTGAAGAGTCAGTTGTATTTTCTAGGTACTTTTGGTTTTGAAATAACACTGTTGATTATCTCAAGTGTGCAGTTGTTTGAATTCAACTGCTGGCAAGTTTTTACACTGCTGATTCTGGTGAGAATAGAGAAACCAACATTAGAAGCAACTTCGTAACTCGTATCTTGATATTTTCAATGTGGAATATAAAATAATATTTAAATTAAATGTCTCATATTATTTTCATTACATTTCCTAAATTACAATGTGTCTTAAGAGTGGTGTAAATAATAATGTGTATTGGAGAGCAGTCTGCTGCTGCTGCAGAAAGCTGTGATTTATTAGAACAGGTGGACAACCAGAAGGCTGTTAGTTAATGTGCAAGGTGACAAAACTCCACTGGTACTATAAATCCCCTGATGAATGATAATAAAAAATATATTTCTCTCAGTCAAGAAAGGCAGTATTTTCACCAGATAAAGCCTTTGATGAAGGTCTCTGACAAGCAAAGCACGATCACAGAATCATAGAATCACAGAGCATCCTTAGTTGGAAGGGACCCACAAGGATCTTCAAAGTCCAAAGTACTCCTGGTCTCTGTACAGGGCAGCCCCAAGAATCCCATCCTGTGCTGAGAGTGTTGTCCAAATGCTCCTTGAGCTCTGTCAGGCCTGGTGATATGACCACTGCCCTGAGGAGCCTGTTCTTCCAGGTTCTTAGTCTTAATCTGAAAGCAAGTGCCTGCAGGGAAAGCAGAGCATACCCACACCCCAGGAACTTCCCAGGGGTTTGCAAGCACAGCCTTGGGGGGATCTGCTGTGCTCAGTGTCTGTCCTTGCAAGGGTCACTGTATTAGCTGGGATCTGTGGACCCACCTTCACTTCTACCCTAAGGTTAGGTAGGGCCTCTAGCTTATGCCTAAATAATTAGCAAAGACATCAGCAAAACCTTGTATTGAAAAATGAAAGAGCGTTACATTTTATTTGCAAATATTGCTCTTCAGTGATTCTTCTGGGGAGCTAGAAGAAGTAAAATATTAACTGGACTGAAAGGGGAGGTAGGCAACTTCATAATAGCTGGTGTGTTTGAAACACTGCATTTGATAGAACAGTTCAAACAGCAGCCTTGAGCTGGTGACAGAGTAGCACAACTGCAAATACTGCTCTGTGGGAGGAGTTTGGAAATAGGCCTGGGTATATCTAGGTATACAAATACACCTGGTTTTCTAAAACTGACCTCCACTTACATCCAAAATGTAAAACTAAGCACATACTGCTTAGTTTTCTTGTTTCTTCTTGTTTCTTGTTTTTCCTTCTTTCTCCCCCAGAACATGGCTCGATTTGCTCCATCCTTCCCTGTTTGACCTGAGCATCTTCTCAGTGCCCCTGGCTGGGCATGCACAGAGCAGCCACAGCCCAGGAAAGCTGTTGCTTCATCCCTGATTAAGTGCTGTGCTTGAGTTTCGAGGTGCATGAGTGGCATTTCCAATGTCTCCAGTCTGTGAGCACAGGTGAAGCCTGGCCCCTGATGAAATGCAGCCTTTTGCCTTCCAACTGGGGCACCTCACTGGAAAAAGAAAGGACCTCACCTCAGAGCTGTGAATTATATTTCACTAATAGAGGTATTTGGGTGGAGAGCCCCAGTGCCCAAACTTTAGGGTCCTGTTTCCCCTTTGCTCTCCCCCGATCACAGATTTTGCAAAAGTTGCTGGGAAAGGACCCATTTGCAACATGGCAGGATCAGGGTTCATCCTCTGCCTGTGTTCTTTGACTTCCTTAGCCTGTTTTCTGGTGGTGGAGACACTGTCTTTGAAGCTTTGAAGACTTTCCATTACTTTCCTTTGAGCATTCTTTGAATTATTTTGGTAGAAATTCCTAAAAAGTCACAAATAAGAAAACTGCTATCACCAGTTTTCCTTAGTTCTTCTCATCTCCTTCTGATCATTAGCTCTCCAGACATTAGCCCGTTTGTGTTTATCAAGCACTGCTCTTCTGAACACATCACCTGGATTTTATTTTGATCCATGTACTTTAAGCTTAGAATTGATGAGTTATAAAAACAGCAGCTGGCCATTAAAAATGTGACAATTAGTTTGGATTAAACAGCTTTTTCAGATGCTGTAAGAGTTTCAAACAGCAAACTACAACATATTGTCAACTGTGCTAGATAACTTCCAGGTCTAAGATGTTCTTGATTCATTTGACTACACGGCCATCTTAGTTGAGCAAGTATTACGGTAAATATGTGTATTAATAATGAAACTTCATCCAAAGGAAAAAAATGGTATTAAGGTAGATAATACCCTGAAAAATCCTTACAGTGAAAACATAAAGTTTAACCACTGATGGAATGAATTAGAATTAATTAACCAAAATACTTCTCTGGAAAACAAATGAGAAGTGCTGAGAAAAGTTGTTCTGTTGTCTGTTGAATTTAAAGTCAGTGTGCCTTTAGAAGCTGTTGAAGTACAAAAGATGTTTGCATTATCAAATAAAAGCAGAAAACAAACTCCTAGAAAAATGAGTTCCATAAAAGAAAAGTGCCTCCAGACTATCACTGTCAAAGCAGACATACTGGAGATAAGAGTCCTCTCCCTACCCTACAGGCAGTGACAGAGAAATAAACTTACACTTACAATCAAGGAAAAGCTGTCCATTAAGAAAGTTAATTGCTAATTAATTAAGACAGTTGTGTTGCTACCAATAATTTTTTTTTCTTTTAATAAAGTGTTGCTGTGGGTATTAAGTTAATTTTTCTATAGAAAGTGCCGCATTCGGGCAATGGTGGGGTGGAATAGGTCCCTGCGTATTCCGAGCAGGTCTCTGATATCAGACCACTTCGGCCAGTACAGTCTGGAACTGTGCAAGGAGACCTTTTTTCTCACCCGTGCTGTTGGAAAGCACAAACACACACACCCGAGAGCCAGATAGCTCATGCTTCCTCAGGATAACAAATCACAGACGGCTCAATCGCATAGAATTCTGATGGTTTCGTTCAGAGGCTTAAAAAGAAGGGGAGAGGCTGAGGGCACTGGGATATAGCCTTTTGGGCCAATAGGGTTGGAGAGAGGGTGGGAAAATACAACAATCCAATGGGGAGAAGGGAGGGGAGGAGTGAGGGATCATGTCGAAACCAACCAACACAGAGGGATTAACATACAAAGGTTACCATGGTTTTGGGACAAACCATACAAGAAACATCCAGGGGGTTTTTACTGTCCCACCAGCATGCTTCTGCTGGTTTGGGACTTCTCAGATTCTCTGAGGTGGTAGAAACCACTCCAACAAGAAAGAGCCATCTGACAGAAGGTTGGAGCAGTTCTAATGCAAAACACAATGAAATGGTTCAATTCAAAAAAGGAAATGAGAAACAAAAATTCTAGTAGAGAATGGGTAGCAGAGAAGTTCATCCCTGAGAGTGTTAGTAAACTGCATTAAAATTAAACATTTCTGCTTTATCAAAAAGGACTGTTGGCTCAGACCAGTGATGCATAGTTAAACTGCACAGAGTTTCCAGAAATAGGCAGAAGGAAGGATGACTTCAAAGAGCTGACTGTGAAGCTGACTTCACAGAGTGCATAGCCCAGCTTTAAAGAAAATTACTAACAAGAACCAGGAAGGAATCACCTGAAATAGCAACTGAAAAAAATAGCCATCCAGACCAGCTGTCCAGAGTAAATGGGTAAAGTGGGCAAAGTGGGCATAGCAGAGGATGCCAGACAGCCCAGGCACTGTGCGTACCTGCCTGCCTCTCTCCTTCCTCCCGCCCTTCCTCCCTCCCTCCCTCCCTTGGAGGTCTGTTCCTGCTTGGAGTCCCCAGGAGTTCCTGCAGCACCAGAGATGGGTCAGCAGATGTGTCCTGGGGTTTTTGGTCCTACAGAGCAGCTCTGGTGAGGAGGATTGGTAGGAAATCACTGCATGCTTTTCTCCTCCTGTTCTCTGCACATGAATGAAATGGTTCCAAACAGGTTTCCGAGGAAGTTCCAAAAGACCCACATACACTGTCACAAAGTTTATAGTGCACATCTTTCTGATCTTTATTACTCTGCTAAGTCTGTTCTTAAGCTGAGACATCATCAAAACCTTCTGGATGTCAAAGAGTGCAGATGAGCATACATTTCCTACATTTCTTAGCTCAGAGCATCAAGCAATAACATTCTTTCTTTCAGCATGTTATAAAAGCAGTGTCCTGCCCCATATCAGCTGCCTTTCTCCAGGATTTCTGCTTATTGGAAGAAGCTTCAGGTTGAACCCTGAATAAGCTCAAGTTCTTCTTGAATATAACTGTCCCTACAGTACAGACAGCTGTCAGTTTGTGTCTCATACATCTTCATGGCAACAACACAGTAATATTTTTTAAAATTGTTGCTTGCTTTTTTAAATTTTTTTTTTTAAACAGGAATGTTTTCGTTGTACTTTCCATCTAATTTTTCCATTTGGATCTCCTTTTACTGTTGAGTGCTCTAGGGCTCTTGGGAGCTCTCTGGAGCTGCAGAAGCATTTGACCTGCAGGTTTGAAATATTTTTGGCTTCTTCTTTGCCACCTGATGGTGCCTTTGAAGCCCTGGTGACAAAGGGCCACATTTTCTGTTCTCTAAAAACCTTGCTGCCTTTTGCCAGTTACATGAAGAGCAACAGTCAGAATCAGCAAAGCAAGTTGTGGGGCAGCCCTTTTTGCTCTCCTTTGCCCTGCAAAAGTTGGAGGTGACTCCATAAGGAACAGAGGTCACACAAACCTGCTGTGCTGTGTATGGCCTGCTTTGGGGCTTTGCATCAGACCCCCAACTCCAAGAAAGCAATGACTGCAGCTTTGCAGACATACCATAAGGATTTCCAGTTTGCTCTCCTGTGTTGTGTTTGTGCCTATGCCATATCCACCTTTGTGCAGCTGGCAGAATAGTTTGTTGATAAGTGGTTGGTTTCTGGGATGTTTTTTCCAAGTGAAGCCAGAACAATATGGTGCTGATGCTACTTAGAATCTGAGTTTTAGGTACTTTTATATCCACATAACATGACTTGGAATACCAGGAGTCTCAGTCTTAACAGCAGTCCCAGTAGGCACTTTAGAGCAGATAGCAAAGTTTTAAGTGAATCACAGAACCATAGAATGGTTTGGGTTAGAAGGGATGTGAAAGATCATCTTGTTTCAATGCCCCTTCCATGGGCAGGGACATCCTCCACTAGACCAGCTTGCTCCAAGCCCTGTCCAACTTGGCCTGGAACACTTCCAGGGATGGGGCAGCCATAGCTTCTCTGGGCAACTTGTGCCAGAGTCTCACTACCCACACAGCAAAGAAAGAGGGCCATGGAGACTCAGCTGGTGGGTGACTAGACCCCTACATCCCTAAACAGTCACTGCAGAAGTAAAAGACCTCTATCCTAGGCACTTACAGTTTGAACAAACATTAACTCCCTGCTCTTGACCCTGTTCCCAGGGCAGCATCAGCCCCAGATAACATGTGATCGAGTTGCTCATGTCTCACTGGGGCATTTTCTGTGTTGTCCAAATTCTTTTCAGATGTCAGAGGAGATCTTTACACAGTCTTAATTTTCAAAGGTGAAGTCTGGCATGATGTTACATGTCAATTTTTGTTTATTTCAGAAAAATAAGACACTCAGAAAGCCCTATTACCCAGTCCCTGAGAATGAAGTCCCAAAAGACTGCATGCTGCTTATCCAAATACGACTTAATTTTGAAAACTCAAACGTCACAGTGAGCAATCTAAGACCACTGTGGATTACTCCTCTTCTTCTAACTTCATCCTTTAGCTGGCACAGACTTTTTAAACTAAAATGGTGTGTAGTGTTTAATAAATATTTAAATAGGGTTGGAAGTATTTATTTGCTTTTAAATAAAAGTCCTCAATGATACATCAGTAAGGCTGAGGCTAGCTGAAGATGATGTGCTTCATAAATCCTCTGCTTGCTGCACAGATGTTGAGTAAATCCTGCTCTTGAAACAGGAAAGTGCATCATCAGACAAAACCCTCCAAATGTTGAAATAGTAATTTTGTTTGTTCAGTTGTACATGTCACAATAGGTCTAAGCTCACTGCTATCTGACATCCTATAAAGGCACTCAAAGTTCCTTATCTTTTGTAGGCATATCTTTTAATAGTCCTGACTAGGTGAAAAAGAAGAAAAGGTAAAGAAAGGGAAAAGAGAAGAGAATGGGAAGGGAAGGGAAGGC
>VZTX01002197.1:7121-53375 GCA_013400915.1 Pardalotus punctatus | reverse complement strand
GGAAAGGGAAGGGAAGGCTTTGGTTTTGATTAGTAGTGATTAGTGATTCTGATTAGCAAATCAGAAAAGTAGCAATGGGTTCAAGCCAAATTTAAAGGTAGAGTCTTCTTCCTTCCTAGGTCCACATATTTGATTATTTTGTGTTTGAACTTGATATCTTCTTCCTTCACAATTTACAAAGACCAAAGGAATGGCATTGACAGCATGGGAGAATCAAATTGTGAGATTAAATCACAAACAAAATTGTCTGTGGCCACATATGCCTGTGTGAAGTGTGCATTTGTGAGGAGAGAGATCTGTGTGCTTGAATTGTTGCCAGTCCATCAAAGCTCTTGGGTTATGGAGTAAGTTTGGCTGGGAAATATTTTACCTCTCTGTTTCTACTTAGCACATGCAAACCGAAAATTTCACTTGCTTATCACACATCCAAATTCAAGCAAGAATTCATGTGGAGGGCAGAGAACCCACCTTTAACCCAAGCATTCCTCCTCTGCCCAGTTCCTACATCAAAAGCAGAGGGGACTTCCTCCAACAAAAGGGTGCCACAACCACAGCTGTGGAAAACATCTTATTTCTCTAGCTCATCTTTGAAGCAAATGAGATCTGCTCTTGCTGGAAGAACAGGGAGGGGTAAATGAAGAGAGAGAAAAGGAGGAATGGGGCATATCTGACAAACACCCATGGCAGTTTTTGTCCTAGCCCAGTATTTCTGCTACATTTTTCCAAAGAAAAGCAAAGCTAGAGGAGCATTTCTAAATTTTTTTAACAGTATTATCCTGTTAGGCTTGCCGTTAAGAGCCATTTCTAAATGTATTTTATAGTGCTTTGTAAACACTTGACCTTTCTTCTATGTTTGCTTGCTTTTTTTCTTTTTAAACTCATATAGTTTTGTAGAATGACTCTACAGAGTCACTTCATATGGGTTGGCATGGCTAAAGTCGTGTGAGTGGGAACAAATGTGCTTACCAGGAATGTCAGAATGTTTTGTTCACCACTTCTGCATTACAAGCATCTGGCTTGTGTTAGGTTAGACACAGCTCATGGCACTGCTGCAAGTTGGTTTTGTTTGCACCTTACCACATGAAGGTCCTCCCCGCTATTAGATGCTGTGAAGAACTTTTTAGTCCCCTGACAGACAGCTCAATGGAAAGGTCCTGTTGCAGTGCAGTGTTTGAAAACTCCAAGCACGTAGTTAAATTCCAATGAATCCCAAAAGAGTCAAGGTTCAAGCTGAGGCACTGGTCTCCCTCGCCTCAATCCAGCAAAACACTTCAGTGCATGAATATACCTACTTTGAATAGTCCTGTTGGCAAATCGGTGGGAACTACTCTTTGCTTCAAGTTTGATATATGTTCAAGATAGTTGTTTGATGTGGCCCCAGTGCCCACGGTAAGTGCTGTCTTGAACCAGAGCCTAAATCCAGTTTATCAGGTGGTGTCTTTTTGGCGTTACTGATTTCTTACTAGGCAGTCTTGCTCATTTAGACTTGGACACCTTAATTTCAAAAGCAATGTTAAGCACTTTTAAATGCCACTTTCTCATGATAAACATTCAGTGATTATTTCCTTTTGGACAGTAATATAGTGGTAGACTTACTCTGGCAGTCAAACTATGAGTTGAAATTCCCTTGAACAGAAATTACAGCGTTAGAAGAATATCATAAATATCTGAAAACACTGCACATACAATCATACTCAGGAGATACAAAGGTCTCAAAAACTGCCAGTAAAAGTGGTGTCTTTGGTAAAATCCTCCTTATGTTATCTTTCATCTTCATGTCTCACCTTTAAATACAGTGTAACTAGAATTTTGCTTCAACCAGATGACAAAACATAAATCTCTTTTTATTAATTGAAGGTGAATTCTGAAGCAGCTAAAATAGAAGACCAAACTTAGTAGCATGCTTTTTCTGCTCTTTCTCCTTTCAGAATGTTCTAGGAACCCAAATTTTCCAAAACCTAAATTTGATCAAATAGACTGTGGGATGTGCAGGAGCCACTAAATTCAATACTGGTAAAGAAATCCTAATATTCCAGCACAAGTACTTCGGGTTGTTGAAACTCAAACTGTGGTTGGAACATTGCCCACACATTAGGACACTCTTCCGAAGCCTGACACTTCCTGTGTTCAGATTACTTAACCTAAATACAAATAAAAAAATAGGAAGAGAACACTTGTGTTTTCTTTTAGAAAGGGGTTACTCATTAATACCAGGGTATATGAGATTTGAGACATCTTAAAATTTACTAGCAAAAAAGAGGCATGTTTGTCAGCTGTTCTGTACTGTGTTATTTAAAGCATATTTGATGCTTTGTTACTGTACCATTAAATAAGCACTGCAAAGTGTCTGCAGTTGGTCAGTACTGTCTAAAGCCATATAGATCAGATTTCCAGGCACATAAATCCAGCTGAACTCCAGAAGTCGTTTGGACAAACAGAGATTTTATGACATAATTCATAGAATCATAGAATGGTTTGGGTTGTAAGGGAGATTAATGATCATCCAGTTCCATTCCCCTTGCCATGGGCAGGGACACCTTCCACTAGACCAGGTTGCTCCAAGCCCTGTCCAACCTTTCCTTGAACACTTCCAGGGATGGGGCAGCCACAGCTTCTCTGGGCAACCTGTGCCAGGGCCTCACCACCCTCATAGGGAAGAATTTATTTCCAATATCGAACCTAAACCTACCTGTTTTCAGTTTGACTAATAGTTTTTAATTATGAGTTCTCTCAGCTTCTGTTGTATGCCAGAATTCATTTAACTCGGGTGCTTGCATTAGGTGCTGTTCAATGTTAGGTGTTGTGGAAAACTACACCTCTGTGGAAGTATCTCTAGTATCTTAAAAATATTGGATATCACTCTTTGGGTGGTTTCAGATGTGAGCAGATAGATAGCGATAAATTTGTACACTGACCTTTACCTAGTTATACAAAGAATTATTTGCTATAAACATTAAATAAATAAAGCTCCACTTGGACAAATGAAATTGTATGTTTTCTTAGGTATCTCTGCTTTGTAATAATAGTGTCTCATTACCCACCAGAGGGAGCTCAGTCAAATGTAAGGGCCTGTTTCACCAACGTAAATTAGTGAGAGCTATTTGAAGGGTTATAAATAGATTTAAGCACATTTTTAGCAGTTAGTGCATAGCTGGATGTAATTTATATTAGCTGGGAACTGTAATGTGGGTGTTTTTGTTTTTTTCCCTTGAAAGAATACTCCTTTTTTGAAATTATTTCAAAAAGAAATGTTTGCATTCTTGGCACAGATAACTTTATCAGGAGGTGCTTCTTCATATGTGAGTAGATAGCTGGCTTTTATTTCCACAGCCATGGAAGGAACATCCTAAATGTCTATTATTTAGAACAGCATTTAGGGGAGTATGTCTGAATGTGCCTCTGTCTTCCATGAATATTAACATTTGTATTTTTTTGTACTGACATCTAATCAGTAAACATATATACTGACATACTTGCAGACCAGGAATACAAAAGGCTCTGACCACAAGACAGTCAAGGTTCTTAGCATGTAATGTTAAATGATGTGTTTGCTTCTAAGAGCTCTTAAAAACTTCAGTGGTTGACTTATTTCAGCTGTCCATGCACAGCAGAGGAATGTGAGAGTCAAAGGGCCAAGCTGGGGAGAGCACTGTGATGAAACGGCTATGGAGAAGTCTGAGGCCACAAGGCACCTGGGCTGCGCAATGACATTTTTCATGCTCTTGTAAGAAAGTCACAAGACAGAGGTGAAAGTTTTTGAATCACAGAACATCACGCCACTACCCTTTCATGTGGGAAACTGGGGATCTGGTTTGTAAAAGTACCGAACTCTACATGTGCGGTGAAAGCAGCAAAAGCCCGCTAGTGGGGCTGCAATTATTTTAGTACTGAAATGCTCTGGCTTCACTGCAGTTTTTGCTCTACATAGGTTATTTATCAAGGCTTTATTTATCTTTAATGCAAATACAGAAGTTGGCATAGAATTGGGCTCAATAACCCTTATGGGACCCTCCCAACTCAAGATTTTCTACGATTAGCAGAATAGAATCATATCCTGATACTGGTTATTCCTCTTTCTATGGAAGAACCATCTGCAATGTTCTGAGCACCTGTACCACATCATAACTCTCTTAATTCTAGACATAGCTGACAAAAACATAACTTCAATTAAGTAAATATTCCCATATAAAATGTTAGTGTAAATTAGGCTTGAAAAAGCATTGGGAAACATCCAAACAAGCTTCGTACTGTTGAGCTAAGGACAACAGCCTACATATTTTATTGGTGCAAGCCATAAGCAGCCAGAAGGCAAGCAGTTAAGGCAACAGCTCACGTACCAGTTCCTCTTCCTAGCTGTACCTACTTCCTTTCCGTCAGTTCTCATATCACGTAACTCATTCTAAGCACCCAAAGCACAGTTTGGCATCTGGGTGAACATTTGTTACATCAGCACACACATCCTCATTTCGTTTCCCTAATTCCTGTATTAAAATTTAGTATAAGATTCAAATAACTAAATCCATGGGCCACCTACTCATATGTTCTAACCAGTTCAAGGAAACCAAGCATCTCTCACAGCTTGCACCTGCAGGCTGGCAGAATTCCTTGCTGCCACATACCAGCACTGAACCACAAAACATCACACGTAGCATTTGGAAACCACCTTGAGCACATGGTGATCATCAGACCATGTCATAAGATCGCCAGCCAACTGGATCTGAACTCTAGGCTGACACTGCTTACTTAGTGGGGATGGATTGTGGTCAGGGGGTATTAAAGGAACTAAGGTTTAGAAGGGGGAACTGATAATTGGTGTGTAGAAAAGCAGAGTGAGTCATGCTAAATCTTGTGCTTTCTACAACGTAAACCACTGGAGCATGCAATGGAGGAAGCCTGGGTTGAGGATAACAGTGGTGTGTGAATGGTTGTCATCTTGCATTCAACTGGGTATGAGTAACACATGACGTTACTTGTAAGGAGCACTGAAGAACCTAGAGGAGACTGGCACTGTCCCAAGCAAGGTAGATTTTTCATTCTTATAAAATAATCTACTTTGAATTTAAAGTGTCAGCTTCACAGTTTTGGTTTGCATCTGAAAGACCATCTTGATAACTCCCAATTTAACATTGCAAAACCAAGCAGCTCAGTGAAGGAAATGGTAAGGTTGAGGCTGCCCCTCCAACTCTGCTTTGCTACCTTCCCTTGCTACACAATGTGCACTCTGATGCAGTCAGTGTCTGGTCTTGTCCCAGAGAAGTCCATCAAGATGGATAACAGGGCCCAGCTTTTTGGTACTTGTTCAGCCCTAGTCTTTCATTGCTGCACACCTTCCAGGCCTGTCATGAAGACAGTTAGTATTTTCATAGTGGGTTTTCCAAGGATATGTATCACCACGCACGTGCATGCCACAACCTTCCACCAGGAGGGAGAAGACCCTCAGAGCTGTGGGTGCACAGGTATGACTGTGGAAGTATAAGGATATGAGAGAAAAGTCAGGCCAGCACCCAGGTTTTGTCAACTCTTCTCACATTCCTGCTGGACAGGACCAGTGCTCTTCCTGTTACATCACTGCCTAGACCAAACTTCCTTTCCCTGCAGCCCTTTTCTCCCACCATTGCATATCTTGTACCCCTCAAAGGAAAAGAGGCAAGAGTCCTCCAGACAAATCTCCCCTGTTCCTCTAGACACTTCAATGCATTGATCAAGAAAGAAATTTTAGGTAGGGAAAAACACCAAGTGGCTTCATGATTAAGGCTGTGATTAGCTCGTTTCTGTAAGGTAGTTTGTAACTGGAGATGGAGCAGCAAAGGGTCACAAGGCAGAGCTCCCCAAACACACGACCCAAAGGAAGGCTGAGAACACCTTTCTGTCCCACCTGTGCCTATTTGTCCCTACTATTAACAGCGTGTAATCCTCACAAAGGCCTAGATGGCAATAAAGCCTCTGGGGGGAGGTGACACACTTCTAAGGATCATTAATTCACAAAACCAGACAGAATAGATAATTGTGGAAACATTTAAAAATAAAAGCCACCAAACCCAAACTTGCTGGTCCTTATCTTCCAGACTTTCCAAGTGTCAACTCGCCCTCTTCTCTGGCTGTTTCAAGACCGCATGAGTCATATCCTTGCTAACTGGAAGTGTTAAATTGAGTTTGTTCAGCATTCTTTATGATGGAAGGAAGTTAGTTAGCAATGATAGGAAATGGAAAGCCTTGTTTTTATTTTAAATGCCCGTACTTCACTGTTTCTTAAGTGGTTTGAAGCAAATACATTCATCATGGTAGTGGCATGGTTACTTTTGCTAACCTGAATAGCCTGGATAACAGCAAGAAATGCACTTTGTAATACAACTGCAGTTCTCACAGGTTGTAGTCACACATTATAAAATTGAACCTTTTATTGGCACTTGATCTTAAAAGCTGAAACAGACTTCTAAATTAATGGGTGAAATACAGTAAAACCGTCTTTGAAATAATTGTATAAAACTTGTTTTTATAGTATGATACATACAACAGGACCTAACGTGCAGACCACTTCAACCAGGATATAAATCATATTGTCTGCTTGGAAAATACAGGATCAATATGATAAATGTTTTATTTAAAAGCTTAATTTCAGCTATTTAGTCAGCAGAGCTCCACTGTATCTAGAGAAAAACTCAGCATGTCAAAATTGGAGGCTTACTGAATGTGAAAATATTTCTCACTATTACACTCTTGATAATCAAATCAAGAAATGGATGATAGATACAGCAGTTACCTCTCAGAAGGTTGTTCCAGCTACCTTTACTCTTTTCATCACCTGGATGATTTTCTGGCTTATTGTAATTTAACTTGTCTATGCATATTTTTGGAAAATTCCATTTGCCTACCTTCCTGTCTTTGCATCCCACTTCCACAACTCTTTCTTCCTTTAAAAATAGTTGAGGTACTTTAATTTTTCTTCCTTGGTACATCTATATCAGTTTTACTAATTTCTATTGTGATACAATTTCTTGCAGTCACAGGCATGTGAGCATGCATGCAGGCAAATATGTTCATACAAGACTGCTATTTTTTACTTTCACTATTACTAAAAGCAGGAGGAAAATTTGATTGCAAATAACTACAGTCCAAATTAAATACAAATCTGTGACTTCAGTTAGTTTGGGATGGTTTAAGAATTTCATATTTATCCAGGCTGGTATCTGGATCATTCCACAAATTTGGTGTCTGCACACCTGTAAAATATTTGCTGAAGTCTTTTATACTGGTCTGTACCTGCAAGTTAGGAAAATAATACTCCCTGACTATTCTCAAAGTACTGATTCTCACAACTGAGGCCCAGCTTTCTTTCTCCACTTGACTGTGGCTCCTCCCTCAGGTTTTTCTCCCACTATATGAGCTGTTATTTTTCTGATATCTAAAGCATAGTGGCTTCACTTACATAGAAAATTTCAAGGCAAATATGGTTATTGTAAGTAAAGGTCTGCTGTGTGATCCATTTGCATCCACAGCCAGTCTCTCAATAAAATAATTTTATGTACTTTGTACAGTTTTCAGTGAATTCACTGAAATCATCAGGCTGGATGATGTTTTCAAAGTTAGATAGAAAAACCTCTGACTAAAATGACAAATTTATTTGAAAATGAGAATTCTCTTGTTCAAAACACATAAACACAGGCCAGAAAAAGTACATTCTAGATTCTGTGGTGTTCCATGCTCAAAGTAAAGCTCTGATTGCTCTTCAGGTTATGTTTCCCATCAGTGCAAAACTCAAATGAGGCTTGTCCAGCCTTTTCAGGCACAATATTTCAAGTGGTTTTTATTAACTATGTTTTGTTTTTTTTCTCTTCAACTTTCACCAGGTACTATGAATCCTCAGATAATAAGGGAAGAGGAATAAATAGTGTTATACTTCTCACGGAGCATCCCAGCAGGAAGCGCGTGCCTCAAGAGTGGTGATTTCCTGGGTACGGCAGGAAGCAGTGACAGGTTTGGATGCTGATGCTGCCCTGGTGGCTCAGGAGAAGTGGAAACAAGGCTGTCCTCTCCTGCTACCTCTTCACGCTCTTGTGCTCCAGTGCTAGGTGCCTGGAGTAACGCAGAGCCAGTTTTCACACCTGTACTGCAGGGAATACTGTAGGCAATTAGCACAGAGAAATAACGGGCAGCTTGTAATTCTTTTTCGTCCTCTTTGCTGCCAGGAATTGTTCTGATTAACATGAAATTCCATTTTTATAATAGATTATAATAGTGATAATAATCAAAGCTAAAGTTCTGGTGGAAATCTTAAGTTCATAGTTTTCAGTTACTAAGACACACTTCACTACTAACACATTAAGTTGAATTCTAAGCTCTTGAAGATGTAACAAGCTGCATCTGTCAAGCAGAGTTACAAATACAAGGTGATTTGAGAACAGAACATAGAAGGGCTTTTCTACATCCACTTTTAATGAAAAAACTATTGTATTAATAGAAATGGAAGTATAACAAAGATTATTCAGTTGATCTACGAAAATACAGGGATAAATAGAGCAAATAAAACTCACATTTTACTTCCCAGTTATTTGTGTATCACAGAACTCCTGTCCCTACTTACAGCCACTTATGTTTCGAAACAGACCAGAAAATAAGAACAAAAGACCGTCACAACAATTTTACTGACATAGTCTCAGTTGAAACTATGATGAAACTATGATTCTTACATTAATTTTTCATTTCTTGCATGCCGAAAAGTACAATGAAAAAACTCTCAAGTAATTTTTACACTTGAGGAAGGAAAGTTTGATCTCATCTGTTTCCTTTTAATTTTATAACTTGCAAATTATCACTGGCAGTGCACTTGTTTGAAAAAAAACTGTTTTGTTACTTCAATTTTTAATGTGCAATTTCTCAGATTTTATACAAAAGTGTGAAGTTGACATGAAGTGTAGTTTTTACCATTGAGGAGATCTGCTTCAAGATAACTTCCAAACACTTTAGGCATGAGGAAAATAATTTAAAAAATCTTCACCAAACTAAAATTTACATTTATTCCATATATTAACATTGTCCCTGCTGTATGCCTTAGTATGATCCAAATTTCCAACACAGAGACTATTTATATAACTTTCTAGTGTGTCCATATCTTCTTAAATTGGAAGAAATATGTTTAGAAAAGAAACCTGATCTACTAGAACATATAACGGGGATAGATTAACTTCAATTACGTTACTTGAAATAAAACATCCATTATATAATGGATGAAATATCCATTATATTAAGCTACTGGCTGGCAAGCATTAAATCAAATATAGACTTCTACATACTCTGTATCTGTAGTAAAGTGTTATAACATATTAAACAGATCTTTATTTTAAAATCTCTTTCCAGCACAGGACCAATCCTAATGAACTGCCTCACATGAGGTAGTTGGGAGTTATGAGGAACCCTGTCTTTTTTGGTATTGTATCCTGAGCTTTTCCAGTTGCTCCACGCACTGTGTCTGGGCCAGCTTCAGTGTTCGGTTTTCTTCTGTCAGTTCTGCATACTCCTTAGCCAGCTGAGCAGCATCCATGCTTTCTTTTTCCACTTGTTCCAGTCTGGCAATCAGCTCCTTTCTGATGATTATGAAAGAAACCCCATATATTAAAAATGGCAGTAGGCAAAAATTTGTTGTCATGTGTTAGGTCAATGCTGGGCTGTAGGTTGTTAACTTACTTCATATTACTTGAACTTGTGTGAAACATGGACCTAGAAAATTAATTTTTTATAATCCTGTTTTTTCCCTTTAAAAGATGAAGCTTCCAAAATCTGTCATAGGTTTGCTATTCAGTGACCAAAACTGCAAAAAGCTGCTTTCATGTATCTGTATTTGGGGCTGTTCAGCAGAAGAGAAGGCTTTGGGGAGATCTTAGAGCCCCTTCCAGTACCAAAATGGGCTCCAACAGAGCTGGAGAGGGACTCTTCACACAGGTGAAGGGGATGGCTTTAAAATGAAAGACAGCAGGGTGAAATGGGATATTGGAAAGAAATTCTTCCCTGTGAGGGTTGTGAGGCCCTAGCACAAGTTGCCCAGAGAAGCTGTGGCTGCCCCTTTTCTGGAAGTGTTCAAGGTCAGGTTGGATGGGGCTTGGAGCAGCCTGGTCTAGTGGAAGGTGCCCCTGCCCATGGCAGAGAGTGGAACATGATGAGCTTTAAGGTCCCTCCCAATCTAAACCATTCTAGTGATTGTATGATTCTGTGATCTCAAACTTCAGTTGCGAGTTGAACATGCAGTTCATGGTGGAGAATCAAGTTCCTGGAGATGACTTGCTAATACTTTTTCAGAAGAATAACAATTTATTTTTCTCTCTGTACCAAATATCATTGAAAGAGAGTGAGGTTTTTAATTTGGTTGGTTAGATTTATCAATAAATTCTCTGAAGTGTGCTTGGTTTTCTTTTCTCTACTACAAACAAATCCAACTAAGTACTAGGCACTGAATCTGAACTGCATATATTGGTTCTTTAATGTGTTCAGGCTCAGACCTTAGCCCTGCTGCTGAGGAAGAGCAATATAGCTGCAAACCTGACCCCTCCTGGTCCTCATGAGAGCAGACACAGGAGGATTTAAACTGTGGCTTTTTCTGGATGGAGTCACACAGTGCCCTGTATTCCCAGAGCTGGCCAGGAGCTGGAGTTTCCTGTATAGTATCAACTGAAATTACCTCAGCACAAGCTAAGATAAAAGAGGTCTTAAAACACACTGAAGGCATGAGTAACGCAGAGAGTATCCAATTGCTCTCTCCTTAGTCACCCACCAGGCTAGCCCAGCCTCTGGGTTTTTTTTTCCCCTTTAAGTCAAGAATACACCCCTGTTACAGGAAGTCTCTTCTAAAAGGTTCTTTTGATCATTCTATCTTAGAGATTAGTTAATCTTTTAACTGTTCACAGCCCTGTGACTTTATTTCTCAGTCATGTCAAAACAGTGTTTGTAGATCATCAGTGGGAAGTTGTTAATGCCTTCAAAGTGGATAGATTTCCCTGCAGTCCTTAAAGGAGCTCTCTTGTCAGGCTAGACCAGTGCTTTCAGACAGGAAATTCTTACAGATTAGGAATTCTATTCCCACATGTCAGAATATTCAGAAAAAGATAACATTTCTGCATTTGCTGATCACTTACATTACTTGCAGCTGCAAAGCTACCACTTAGAGCAGCAAAACTGTAAACCTGGCTTTTGAAAAACACTTGTCTGGCCTTCTTTTAGGATAAATTTGACCTTCCTCTGTCTTTACTGCAGCTTTCAGTGACAGCAGAGTTTGCCCATGGTTTAGCTGACTGTTTACAGTCACAGTTACTGCAGTTCAAGGAATCACAAGTTAGGAGAGACCCTTGGCACAGCCATTTCTACCAACTGTGCTTCCCATTGATAAAAAAAAAAGGAAGAAAAAAGACAGAAGAGTTAGCAGCCATTACAGAAATTTTAAATCATCCCAAAGAGGCAGCATATAGGCATCCTCCTATATGATGGCTTTGTTTTATACTGTTGAGGTAATGCAGAGCCGCTGTGCTACAGCAAAGCCTCTTCTCTTTCCTTCCACGAGGTGAAAGGTGCATTCAATCAGGCCTTTGAGAGAAAACATCAAGAGGGTATTTTTGCTCAGTAAAATTCTGTTTCCATTTAACACAACATAGCTGTACAAGTTTTAAATGCAGCAAGCCACTAACAGTTTCGTTTCTCTGTGATCCATTCTACATCAACGAATTTTCAAAGAGGCCAAGACAATCTTGCTAAACAGCTTCTATTCATGGGACAGAGGCCATGGAAGAGTGATTTCATGTCAAAAATACATTCAGGGATGATGAGGTTTTACAAGTCTAGCAGTATTTTTGGGGTTTTTTTCAGTCTCTCAGGACTTCCTCTGCAAGACTTTTGTCTCTGGAGACCAAAAGAGAGCTTCTGCAATATTTCTTTGCAATTATTCTCTGGTGCAATGTTGGACTGAATGATTAAATCAAGCTCTTTCAAATTACAGATTTTTAGATCAGAAGTGCCCAAACAAATGAATTCAGAATCATTCTTCCTTACTTTTCTCATACTCATGAGCTTCTTAAAGGGAGATGCAGTGAACACACTAAGAAGTAATCAGCATCCTAAAAGCAGGTAAACATTTTCTGTAGGGACTTTCAGTACTTGAAAAGGAATGGTACTGACTACTCTGGACTTGAGCCAGGAGAGGCACAGACAGACAACATGCAAACTCAGACAGCTCTATTAATGAATGTCAGTCCTGATTTGATGACATTCTGTGCAGGCATGGCTTTCATGCTGCTCTCCAGTAATATTCAAGCAGCTCAGAGAACCTCCCTTCCCTCTCCCCAGGATCTAGCTTTGCTATCAAACAAACTATAAATGCATTTAAATCAAAATATACTCATTGCTGTAGTCTACACTCTCCGACCTCTCTCACAGAAAGCAGTTTCCTTGCACTGAGGTAGTAAAATTGCCTACTTCTGAGTCAGCAGAACCTACTTACTCCCTTCCCATCAGGATCAACACCTGTTTACGGGGTAGGATGATGGTTCAGGCTAATACTGTCATCCTGCCACAGATCTAAAATTAGAGTACCAGGGAATTGCTAAATGTTATGAATGGTGTAGTTTACGGAGCTCACAAAAGGATGAGGACAGTAACTAACATTTGCATCTGATCTAATCCAAGATTTGAACTTAGCTTTCAGAGGTTAAAGAACACCATACTAAGCTCTTGCACCATCTAGACTGTTGTGGATGCTTAATAAATAGATATAGCACTGTGTAATCTGTGTTTTCTGTTAATGGTTACCCCAAGGTTAAATATTAACAGTATTGATAAGGTAGTTTCTAAACTAGTGCTGAGGTACTCAAAGCTTTGAGATAATCTGCAAGGTGCACTTGAAGTGTTCTTTTTTGGGGAAGGGTTTGGGAGGCAATATTAGTGATTTGCATCATAAACTAAAAAACCACAAGCCATGCCAAAGCAGGAGAAAAACACAGTATGGCCTTAGGGAAATTATTTCTCTTGTTCTGGCCTTAATGGCTGAACATGCAGAGAACAGAACTCCTTAACACTCATATTCACAAGGAATAAATGCAAAGAAAACTGTCAGACTAAGCAGATAAATCTGTCTGGAGATGAGTGTATTTAGAGATGGACTGAACACAAAGAAAACAGTTTCCAGAATGCAAAGAATTAGATTTGTCTTTCCCCTACTGTGAAAAAGGTATTCAGGATCATGCATCTGTGGCAGTACAGTATCTTCCCAGACAACTGGTGTGTACTGGTGGCCATAAGGTCATTTTCTCTTCCAACATTTTGCATGACTTTCACATCAGGGGGAATTATGAGACCTTGTAAGGTAACTGCTGTCTCAGGAGATTGTCCTTGCATGTTCAAAGTCTACTAATTAATTTAAAAACAACATCATAAAAACATTAAAGTCTGCTTTAATGTAAATGAAAATATGTCTCAGATGCCAACACATAAAAGGTCATAGAATGACAGAATAGTTTGAGTTGGAAGGCACCTTCCAAAGGCAAGGACACCTTCCTCTAGAAGAGGAGGTCTCTCTTTTTATTAGAAAAGCTGTAATTAATTTCTAGTATTTGGCAAGTAACATATTTTGCATACATGTGAGATGAGGAAAAAACAGGTCTAGAATGGGAAAATTATTGAGCTAAAAGGTTGCCTATAAGGGCCACTGGCAGCCTGGATTTTATCAGCAGTAGTGTGGCCAGAGGACCAGGCAGTGACTGTTCCCCTGTGCCGGGCACTGGTGAGGCCACACCTTGAGTCCTGAGTCCAGTTCTGGGCCTCTCACTACAGGAGAGACGTTGAGGTGCTGGAGTGTGTCCAGAGAAGGGAACGGAACTGGGGAAGGGTCTGGAGCACCAGGAACAGCTGAGGGAGCTGGGGGGACTCAGCCTGGAGGAAAGGAGGCTCAGGGGGGACATTCTTGCTCTCAACAACTCCCTGACAGGAGGATGGAGCCAGGTGGGGGTCAGGCTCTGCTCCCAGGGAACAAGGGACAGGGTGAGAGGAAATGGCCTAAAGTTCTGCCAGGGGAGGTTCAGATTAGATATTAGGAAAAAAAATTTAATGGAAAGGCTTGTCAAGCACTGGAATGGGCTGCCCAGGGAAGTGGTGGAATCACCATCCCTGGAGGTGTTAAAAAACCACGTGGAGGTGGCACTTGAGGACACAGTTTTTAATGGTAAATATGGCAGGTGGTGCTGGGTTGGTGGTTGGACTTGATGATCTTAAAGGTCTTTTCCAATTGTAACAATTCTATGATTCTATGTCTACTGTAACGTGTAAAAGAAGGAAAAGAAATCATATCCATGGCAAAGAAAAGGAGTAATCCTAAACCAGGTGGTGATCAAATGATATTTTCTGTAGAGTTATATTAGAATTGTCTGGGGGAGGAAAAAGAGATAACCAGCCAGTGCTAAGAATATAAAATACAGCTAGCAACCATGGCAACTCTAATATTTAACTACATAATCCAGGGTCATTATCTAGTAATAGCAATATAACAAGTGCTCAAAATAACCAGCCATCCCATCCCTTTCACCCAAAGTTAGATACCCAAAACCATCTGTTATGGAAATACATGTGTGTTTCTGGAACATAAATTAAATTACATTCTGTGCCCTAAATGTGGTGTGTTCTTGCTTCCACACCCTTTTCTTTATTTTCAATCGTGTCTCCCGTTCCAGAGTGTTTTTTCCCTTGTACTACGTATTGCTGGCATAAATGTGAAGAGTTTGAGTGAAGACAGCAAACAAAGCTATGATTAAATTAGAAAAAAACTACCCAACGTTCTTTTAAATACTTGCTTCCTTATTTGTTCTTGAGTAACTTCTTTTCCCATCCTTATTTGCTTTGTCCTTTGATTTTCCCTTTTTTGAAACGGCAACCTCTCTTTCTCACTCACATTCCCCATTTTCCTGTGAAATACTTGTCATCTTCTCTTCCTCCCAGTCTAGTACATTCTCTTGCCCTCTATATTGCACAAAAGAGAAAGAGCAAGTAAGTTTGGTTCTTGCCTTGATGAAAAGCAACCCTTGTCATTTCAATTCTTTGTCTTTTTACTTTGGCCATACTTGATGCTCACATTACAGGTCAAGCTACGCAGAAGTAAAAGCCTTTGAAAAGTGTAAAAAAAATCAGTATTTTTTACTATTTTTAAAACAATGTATGTCAACTTTCTATTTCTTAAAAAAAACAACAAAACCAACAAAAAACCTGCATATATTATTTCATGTATGAAATGTTACACTGAACTTTGGAGGTTGGAACAAAAATTGTTTAAATCAGAATTAACTCTTTTTTTTTTTTTTTTNGAGTTTTCATAACTTTTTTTTTTTTTTTTTTTTTTTTTTGCTAAAAAGCTCTACTACCTGTACAGATATTTATGTCAGGTTAACATTATTTCTTCCTCCTAGCCAACAAATAAAAAATATTTGCTCAACCCATTTGTACTTTTTTCCTGTCAGTCATAGCCTTCAGCATTCTGTGTGTACTATCAACAGGCACCACAGGTACAGACACTGACAGGTGGGACCTGCCATTGGAATTACACAGGTGAATTGATCTGTGGAGAGTAGTTGGGAGCACTTGCAAGGGTACCCATCCAACAGCACTTGTGATTGTCTTTGTTAAAAATGTATACTGAACAACACTATAAAAGCTGTTTGTTCCCCTTGGATGGGATGAAACTTGATCATTGTCCATTTTATCAAAATGATTTAAAAGAGAAATAGAGAATAGATAGCAGGTGTAGTAGGCAATTGGGAATCTTCAGTTCCATACATTCAAATTCAAATGCAGAACACACCCACAGCAGGGGCAAATTTTAGAAAGCTGCAAACTCCATGTTTTCAATTTGATTATAATTGGTTGTAAGGCTAAAAGCTTGTGCATCTCATCAGACTTTTTAGACAAGTCAAAGCATCCTCCCCTTCTAAGAATAGAATATTCAATACTTAAAGCAATGGAGCAGCCAGGGTTCTCTGGGCAATTGGCTGCAGTGCCCCAACATCCTCACAGGGAAGAATTTCTTCTTAATATCGAATCTAAACCTACTCTCTGCCAGTTTAAAACCATTCTCCCTTGTCCCATCTCTATATGCCCTTGTAAATAGTCTTTCTCTGTCTTTTTTGCAGGCTTCCTTCAGGTACTGAAAAGCCACAATTATAAGGTGTGTATATAAGTATATACATATATAAGTACATACACATATATAAGTATAATGTATTTTAATATATATATATGTAGATATATATGTATACAATGCAAAACATGCACACCACTCCAGCCATTATAATCCGCTCTTCATTCAGTATATGCTACCCCCTAAACTACTTTTAACTCTCAAAATGTAAGTGCTGAGAATATTTTTAGACATAAATCAGTGAATACTAGAGCAAAATTCTCTTTTACTTCTCGCTTACCCCTTTGTCTCCACACTTACACTCCCTTGCCTTCTAGTTTTAGATAAAAATCAAGGGTAATGTGTTCAGGTTAGTCTGCTTACATGTGTGTAAAATTATATGTATCCTAATAACTTTCTAATCCACCTTTTAATTTCAATGAAACTTCATGTGGTGAAGAGGTCCCAGTTAGTTTCTGGAGGGTTTAATAAAAACAGACTGCTACAGAAAGGAAAGATACCCATGGGGGAAAGGCAGTTTCATGAAACCTGCTCCAAAATACTACAAAATGGATAATCTACCTGGAGGGAAGTCCACATCGGGAGAAAAAATATCTTCAGTTAGCACTTGCAGCTTGTTAAACCTCAAAATCAGGCAACCATAGTGCACAAGCCTGTAGGAAATTAAACATCTTTGATCCCAGTGCCGTAGGATCACTTTTTCAGATTAAGAGACATGGGAAGTATGAAAGGTGCTGCCCTGACATTTGGCATGTTTAGGCATTTCACAGCTATACAGCATGTGAACAGAAGGCCTCAAATATGTAATTAGAATGCATGTAAGATTCACAACAATATAATTCTGTTTGTAGCCTTATTCAGCCACTTTTAACATATGTTTACTGGGGCATGGAATTCACAGAACAGGTTCAGCAAAGATAGCAGTGGTGGAAGCTTCCTGACATTGTTCCACTGTTGGCATCCACTGGTGGAATGAAGGAAAATGCCAGCCTGAAGCCCTTTAATTCATCCAGGATAAGCACCACTGAGAGGCTGACCTCTGGCCTCAGAGGTTGATTAGGATAGTTGTGAGCTCAGGTAAATAATTTTGTGCATGTACCTGCCATTCTCAAGAAGTAAACCATTTCTAATTTAGCTAGTACTGCGGACCCATAGATAAAAAAAGTGCATTCAAACAGCATTTTTTTAAAATTCCAGAAAGTGCAAAAATACACATGAATGTCTCGTTTTCACAGGCTCCAAGAATTCTTCATAAATAGGCATAACTGATTCAGAGATGCGCCAATAATAATAATGGATTTATATTAGTAGACTCTAAAAACCAAATAATTTAAGGCTACCTTTGGGTTTTATACAACTAAAGTCAATCACTTAACTATTTAATATTTTATATTGCGCTTATATATAATTTATATTGGATTTTCAGAGTAGACAAAGACACATGGTTTCCACTGAATTGATTGCTAAATACCAATCAAAGCTATTTATCAATGTAAGCAGCTTATATTAGACAACCAAATTTGAAAAATATTCACAAATCTTTTTGTATTATCTTCTCATCTTTTTAAAAATACTAATTATTTTTGATTGGCCAAATTCAATTAATGATGAATCAAATGCAAACACTGCAATGTCATGACATTGGACATCATCTTTTTTAGCTTTTGTGCCAGCCTGTCAGCATCAGAGTGCCACACAGGTCCTTCAGTGGAAGGGGATTTGTAGTGGGAAATTTCAACTAGCTTTGACACTTAAGGCAAAAAGTAACTACATTTTGCCTATAGCCATCAACCCTGATAAAGACATCTCACTTTCTTATCCAGCATAGTCTGGATTCAGGGAGTTCTTTGGCTGTCTTGTAAGACTACAGGATTTCAACAGTTTCCCTCCCATCATTCTGCTTCTGCAGCTGAAGATTCCTGTGGATGCAAACATGGCTGAACTGCAAGGTCAGCTGGGCAGGGATTTCGCTACTCACCGTCTTTCCTCTCTCAGAATTTCAGGTTTCTTGTGGAAAGGGACCAACAGCCACAGAATGTACTTTGCCATTTAATGATCAGGCAAAAGATGACAGTGCTATGAGTACAGGCCATAGACAAGAAAAAACCCTCCAGCTTCTTCTCTTTGGGTATGAACATCTTAAGTGCCAATGTACATTGAACCAATGTATACAAAACCAAAGCACCTTACAGAAACATGTTTACTAATATTGTCAAGAATTCTAAGCCTAAATGAGGATCCATTTATGTTCTTCATTAAAGCATGCAAAATTCAACTGAAAAAACTATTCCCCTAAAATTGAAAAGGGGACATGCACCAGCTGAACTGGATTGTTATGTGAACTGGAGGCTGTCAATGAAGATTTTTAAGGGACATCCACAAAGCTGAGGGCCCAGAACTATGACAGCACTTAGTGGCCTCAGTTGATCCTATAGAGCAATGGCCAACTTGTTGTGCTGTACTGTGACTATCAGGCAGAGGTATGAAATCATAGAATCATAGAATGGTTTGGGTTAGAAGGGACACCAAAGATCATCCAGTTCCACCACCCTGTCACAGGCAGGAAAAACTTCCACTAGACCAGGCTGCTCCAAGCCCCATCCAACCTGGCCTTGGACATTTCTAGGAATGCGGCAGCCACAGCTTGTCTGGGCAACCTGTGCCAAGGCCTCACCATCCTCACAGGGAAGAAGAATTTCTTCCCAATATCCAACCTAACCCAGTCCTCTGTCAGTGGGAAGCCATTCCCCCTTGTCCTGTCACTCCAGACCCTTGTAAATAGTCTCTCTCCATCTTTCTTGTAGGCTTCCTTCAGATACTGGAAGGCCACAATTATAAGGTATGTATAAATAAGTACATACATATATAAGTGTATATGTATATAAAGTCAGACAATACAATGTTAAACCTTCATGTTTCAAACAGGATTTTACAAAGAGAATATACAACAGTAAATCCTTTGGGAAGGTTACTCACTTTCTTTCTTCCAGCAGAGCAATTTCTTTCTTGACCTCATGATACTCTTCTGCTATTTTGCAGTGCTGTTTATACACCTGCATAGATTCCTTAGAGTCATGACAAGGAGGCAGAGGCTTTAAGAAAAAGAAGAGGAAAAAAACCTACTGTTGTTGAAAGAGGCACACATATTTTGAAAGAGAATATTTATCTAAATTCCTATGAGAATACTTATTTTTTCCCCTTAACTGCAGGATATGGCCAACTATTGCTGGTGATGGCCTTTCATGGAAGGAAAAAACCCAGAACAGTTCCCTGCATAAGAATATGTGTAAAACTTCAAGCCTTGTAAGAATTTGCAGAACTCTCCTTGTGTAGCTTTGCAAAATATCCCTGAAGATTGTTCAAAGAATGATTTCTCCCATATCTCCCTCTTTTTCAGTAGAGTAATATGTAAATGCTAAAGCTGATGCATTGGTCAGACCCATCACACACATAAGCATCTTTTCATTGCAGGAATTGATATCATTGCAGCAAGACCAACTTTTTTTTCAATGCACACTGAATGTAATAAATGTGTCAAATAAAACCACTCTCTCCTAGGACTCCTCATGTGAATTTCAGTCAAGTTTTTGAAAATACATTTTGGTTAATGTAGGTGTTTTTCACTCATTAAAAAAGGATACATCTTAATTCAGGCTTCAGGCTTGACTGTCACATTTCAGTTATATCACTTTCAGGAAGTATTTTAAACTTATTAGCCATAAATCTATTGACTGTAAATGAACTCCAAATAGCATGATTGAGCCACCTGTTTGAAGTAAAAGGAAACACTTAAAATAGTTCCTTTACTGCCCAGTTAAATAACATCCAATTGTGTTTCACAATATTAGTAGATTATTTTTCATTTCTTGCTGTCCTGCCTTGACTCTTCTGTGTAGTACAATATTCTCTTAATGACATTATTAGGAAAAAAGCACAAGTAGTCAGACTTTTCCTATTTATGATCTTGTAATCCTTTGTTTTATAGAAACTAGAAATTCATATTTTACTAAACATATTCAGAGACAAAGATTAAAAACATTTTTGTCCAGGAGACAGGGTAAACTGGCTTAGGACATAACCCAAAGAACAGATGTAAGCAATGTATGGACCTTGCAAGTACTTGTAGATGGTATGTGATTCCTCACTGAAATTTTAACAGACACTCATTTTCCATGTTCTAAATGTAAAACTGCTGCAGCAGAGTTGTTTTGCAGCACATTGTTTCATTCTCCCTGATCTTGGAGATTTTGGGAATCCAGGGTAAGGCAGCCCATTACTTGATGGATCTAATCCCTAGGAAAGGGCTTTTAATTGCATTTCAATGTGGATAAGCAATAGCACCATTCATATAGCCACCCGAATAATAAGCATAAATTTAACAAGACCAAATATAGAAGTCTCAGTGCTCTAATCCAAGAATGCAGGGATGAGCCAAAGCAGCATCTCTGCTATCTACCAGAGATCAGCCACCAAGTGCGTCACAATAAAATAATTTTGAACAATACCAAGGGGAAAGTCCCCAAACACTGATACTTCAAAAGAAAAACATAACAAAACAAAACAAAAACCACCTTGGATTTGCTTCCAACTTAGTTTCCGTTAATCTAGTTGGTTTAAACCAGTTTAAAAATTAAAACAGTGTTCAGTTTCTATATTCCAGCTTCCCACTCAAAAGATATATATAGAGAGCTAAAAATTACCTAGTCATGCTGAAACTTAGATACTAAGTCTCACTTAGAACCAGTTGCTGACTTTTATACCCCTTCCTATCATTGTTTTCAGTGCCATTTTTTCTTGCACTTAGCACTTAAATTTTCTTAGCACTTAAAACATATTATACAATCAGTTTACTCATATTCTGTTAATAAAATTATTTTTAATCTTTTCCCATGGTATCAAGCACTATATCAAGAACTTTTCTAATTTTGATTGTGTTTTCAAATGACTAGATGGAATATCATTGAATCATGTCATAGAGTGGTTTAGGTTGGAAAGGACTTTAAAGAGCATCTAGTTCTAACCTCTTTGCCATGGGCAGAGACAGCTTCCACCAGACCATGTTGCTCCAAGCCCAATTCAGAAATTTCTAAGAAAGGTTTCAGAGACAGTATCTACAGTGTTCATGAGTAATTTCTAGCCAGTAGGATATGAAACAGGCTTATTTAGCAAACACCTTCTACTGCAATAACATGGAAAAAGGAAAGATACAAGTCTCCCTTCCACCTGGAAGGGCTTTTTTACATGTCTGTGGCCAGGCAATGGGAAGTGTTGCAGATACTACCTAATGGCATTCCATGAAGTCTGTATAGTATTTTTATGTTAAGAGATTGCTAGCTTACCAAGGTGACTAATTACAGATGGCCTTAATAAAGTTCAATCTGCAGTATGGTTTTTCTTTTAACTCAGAAGCAAACAGCCCTACTTTAACTTCCTCCTAGGACAGCCTGAGCTTGCTACTTCATGAAGTACCTTGCCTGTCCACAAATTAATATAAACAAAAGCATACCTGCTAGACAAGCAAAAAACATCACTGCTAAAGTAAGTTACATTTAATGGCAACAGTTGCTACTTTTAAACCTGTTTATTTCAAGCTTCAGTGCCATACACCCTCATTTTCCTGTGCTGGCAAAATATG
The DNA here is from genome assembly GCA_013400915.1 of Pardalotus punctatus. NCBI lineage: Eukaryota > Metazoa > Chordata > Aves > Passeriformes > Pardalotidae > Pardalotus > Pardalotus punctatus. The sequence goes on along the minus strand of VZTX01002197.1, from coordinate 31,584 downwards.
CACATGCACCATCACTGATTTTGTTCACTAACCTCGTACAAAAGCTACAGCTGTAAGTTATACTGGTGGTCTCTCCTATTATGCCAGATTGTCAACAAGGTCTGATTTTTCCTTGTATTTTGTTGAGTAACTCACTGTAACATTGACAAATGTTCTACAGAATCCAGCAAGTAGACACTAAGAGATCCTTTTATAGACCATCCTGTAACTGCACAGATGTATGTAGATCTTTACAAGACATATGCACTGTTTATTTAAACTTTTGTTCAGAATCCAGCTATGAAAGTTGTTGGAAAATGACATGCAAAGGAAGTTCACAAAGAAATAGAAAATCTCAGAAAGGTTTGGGTTGGAAGGGACCTGCTTTCCTTGTAGGAGAGGTGCTCCATTCCTCTAATCATCTTGGTGGCCTCCTCTCTGCCTGCTTTTTATTGAAGGAAATCTTCTAAATAAAATCTTTGCTGAGGGGACACAGAATGACAGTTTTTTGGGGTTTTTTTTGCTTCACTCACATGACAAGTTCTTTTGCCTTGCCATATGAATATCAGCATTCCATATCCACAAATACTGTATAGTTGAGAGTGCCACTCAACTGTTCAAAAACTTTAAAACAGTTGATTTTTTAATTCAACATGGTTTATTTGCATTTACATTTTTGTTTAACTGTGAAAAAAACTAAAACTTTCTCTTGAAAAGGTTGAAGTTTCAAGAAAAAAATTGTATCAGGCAGTTTTGCCAGCTAATGTGAACTTGTCTAGAAGTCTTTAGCACTGGTCTAATTAAAGAGTGCTTACTTTTTGTAAATTCAGTAATTTTCAGCTAAACTCTCTTGGAAAACCGGAAAACTCCATGCCAATATTTTGAATGTAGCCTACGTTCGTTATATGGCCTTGTGCACTCTTCTATGATGGAAAAAAAACCACATTGTGCCAAGCAAAAATAGCACATTGCAGCTACTTTTTGTTGCAAAACTGGAAGTGTTCCACCAGTTTCAGATGTTTATTTTAGGATATATCTAGTCTAGTCTAGTTTTACTATGAAAGTAAACAGTTCTCTTTCCTCCAAAAAATTCAGATCAACTGGATGAGAGTAATTTTTAGTTTTGCTCTCCTTCCATTTTCTCCTTGGAGAGATTTTCCATTCTTTTCTAACCTTAATATGATGCTCTGAGTTGGTGAAAATGCATGTCTTACATAATCTAAGACCATAGTTATCACAGAAGCATTACAGGAGACTTATCAAGTTCATAGGCAATCAAGTCTAATTATAGAGTACCACAGTGCTCTAGGAATTCTCATGGAAATTAATATATATTAAAAAAATACAGCATCCTCTTTAAAACCACAGTATACTTTAAAACTTCCTAAAATAAATTAGTGTGTCTAACAAGAATCCTGTCATTCAGCAGAAGCAATTAAAGTTCCAGAGTAAATAAGATTTCTGCTAAATGCTTATATCACACACAACAAACTGCCCTTTTCATAACATTTTCATTGCTTTTTTCATACAGGCATTCTCCAGTAAAGCAAGAAAAACTATCCTTTGACTTAACAAACTGATGTTATAAATGGTTGGAGCTTTTTCTCTGTTGCAACAGTTTTAGAGTCATCTAACTACACAGATTTGTAATACAAAATATGACATAAATGTCTCTCAAGCTCACAATTTCACGAGAAGAGACCACAGAATCATAGAATTGTTTTGTGATGGAAAGGACTTTGAAGATCACCTCATTCCAAACCCCTGCCATGGACAGGGACACCTTCCACTAGACCAGGGTGCTCAGAGCCCCATCCAACGTGGTTTTGAAAGATAAAGAATTATAGAACACCTGTGTATAGGTATGTGACTTGTGTTTTTCCCTCTCCAGGATCATACTCTCAGCTGGAATAAAGACTTTGACAGAATACAGAGAGATGAACTGACCAGGTCACAGAAAGTGTTGGAACGGGGCAGACAACATACAGAGCACAGCAATGCAGGTACTTAACACAAGATACCCTCCTCTCCATTCAGTGACCTGAACAACAAAGCCTTGGATGCTGATGTAGGTGTCTAAACACGGCAGAAAACCCTTAGTAAAGTGTCTGTCAGAGGAGCCGCTATGCAGCTAATCAAGGAAGTGCCTTCCAAGCACCTGTCCAGCTTTTACACAAGGCAAAAGTTAAAAGTTTCCCAGTGACAAAGTGACAAGTATAACCAGCCTACTCTTGCAGCACTACCCACCATGTGGCTCAGACATGGCAGGGGGGAAATGACACCAAAGCCCAAATAAGCAGGTATTGCTTGTCAGTGGGAAGAGAATAATTTCCAATACTGCAAACAAAAGGAATTGAAAGCAAGAAGTTTATTAATATGACTTTTGTTTCACTGATAACTTAGCAGGACGTGTTGTTTGTTTTGGTTTTTTAGTAATAAAGCTGCAAATATAGCTTAGACTACTCTGTTCTCATACGTAGGGCTTTCCTGTCTAGTTGACCACGTATCAATTTTGATTTAGAGCAGATGAGTTATTTTCTTAAAAATTGCTTCTTGGAATGTGCAGAAAAATTTAACATTCAAAAAAGTAATTTGAAAATAAAACATGTTAGTCTGAAGCTAGCTAGTGTATCAGGACACACAGACTGATCATTTTTGTTCTTCAGAATGAAGCTGCAGCTAGAACTGCCCTTTAGTAAGAGTCCTTACACCGAATTAGCTTTTTTGCTAAGTCTCCTAGAAAGACCTTCTCTCCAGGCAATCCCACCTCTACTTCTGTAGAGCTGGGTGCTTGGACAGCAGGGTTTGTTACCCCGCCAAGGGAAGACTGCACTGAACTTTGCCTGCCATCGGATACTGCTGCCCAGGGAATAGGTATGGAAGGATTGTGGGAGGAAAAGTGGGACCACTAGGTAATTCTGCTCAAATAGCCAAGTTGTCTGCCAGGGCCTAACATAGGAGGACGAGGGCTTGAAGCCTAAAACAGAGGTGCAAATTGCTTGGTACTCAGGCTGTGGTCTGCTGCCTGCGTGCATAGAATTCTAAGGCTGTGATTTTCCAAGTGACTTGGTGAACTTACATAGCTTACAAGCTGCTTTCAAAATCCAGCTTAAAGTTCACCTAAATTGGGCTTTTTGTTTGTTTGTTTTTAAAACAGGTTTCAAAATTTTCCTTTGTATGCTTGAAACCTGAAAATTATTACTTTTTTTTTAAAGGTGCCTATTATTATATAGCTACCTAACCTGCATTTATAGTTTGGTTCTTTAAATAAAATTCAAATATTTTTGACTGTATTTATGGCACAGTGACAAAAATCTTGTGGCTCTAAGATGTGATATTTTTATTATGAACATATGTACCAGCATTCTTACAAATTCAAGCATTTCAGGCTGCTATGCCACAGTTGATTAAAAGGTTCATTCACGCAACCCTTCATGTGTGCTGCTTTATAGTAACACACTTTGGGACAGAAATAAACATGGATGGAATAACAAGGGACACCACCATTCAGTACTTTTGCAGGTCCTGGTGAGGCCCATGGTAAAACTGGTTTCTGTAATACAGGAGCTACCTGTTTCAAAGTTGGCATGAATTGCAAGCACATGCCATACGGTTCTGACAAACCCTCAGCAGTTTGGATTGTAGCAATTGAAAAAATCACAATTAATAAGAAAATGTAACTAGGCAAATGATAACGTTGTAACAGTTATTGCTTGTTTGAAATTTTAAAGCAGCATAAAAATATTGTAATTACGTAAATAGTTATCATATGAAGCTGTGATCCAGATTGACAAAAGCAAGGAAATTCAAGTTTTCATTGCTAAATTTAAATGCAGTGTTACCTCTGCATCAGCTCAGAACCCTGTGTTGACTTAATTGCCCTTGGATGAACATAAAGGCATCAAAATATAAATGTGCCCATAAGCTTGAAAAGCTAAAGGATAAAGTGCTACCACAAATTTTATACTTTTAAGTGGCTGAGTCAGACAGGTAGTTCTTATAAGTTATCCTTTCAGCTACCCTGATATTACCAAGAGAGTTTATGAAGGATAATAAAAAAACCATTATCTGAATCAATAATTGATTCAACTGAAACAATTTGATTGTTTCTTTGAATTTGTTACCATATTGAGATCATGAGAGTAAGTAGGTTTTCTTGAATAGAATGTTAAGTATTTAACAGAGCAATGGGGTACACTTAGCGGAAATGTACTAGTGTGTACTTAAAAACTTCTACTGAAGGGCTATTACTTATCCAGCACACTTGAATGCTTCCAGAGGAGCATTTTCAGGCTACCAGGAAATTCCATATTTAGAGCATATTATAGGTTCCAGAAATATCGGTCATAAAAGTCTTAATAAAAAAATCATCACTTGTCCTCTAGAGTACTTACATCTAATGCTAGTAATTTTTTTATGTATCAACAGCAGCAATAATAACCATACTACACTATTTTAGAGCATTCTTCACTGATTTTTAGAGCATTCTCCACTGATCTTAATGCTCTTAAACAAAAAAGGTAAAAATTATTAACCTAGTTTCGGATATGAACAGAGGGATGAAGCAACTCCAGGATTAGGCAGTGTGTCACTGATAGAGTTGGAAACAAAATGCACGTTCTTTTCTTTCAATTCAGTGCTTCAGCCATGAAACATTATTGCTTTTCTCAAATTGAATTCTTCTGAGGGAAAAAAAGAATACCAATCATCTTTGCTGCACTGGAAGGTTAGTGGAATAAAGAGGTCAGCATACTACCCTGTTCCTTTTGTCCCAAATCTTAAGGTGTTATTCATTCCTACTTACGCCTAAAGAACCTGCCCATATTCTCAGGATGAGAGGCATAGAGTAAGAAGAGTCTCTGTCATCCTCCATTCCTTTCTCAGTCATCCTTTTGATGAGAGCAGCAGGACAGAAGAGTCAGCCCTTGAAGTCAGCAGCCCTCCCGAGTTGTGTCACGGGTTGACAGGTACAGGAAGCATGACATTATTGGACAACTAATGGTCTGCTAATGCCTTTCTCAATTTACCATCAGGAAACAACTGCCTTCCTAGTAAAATATCAGAGGAAGTCTAAATGCTCCTGGGAAAACAGATCATCTGAAGTAGTCTAGAAAAGCCAGCAAACACTCCAGAACCACCACAGAGGAAATAATTCCTGGATGCAGCACTAGGTTTGTGCCTGGTGAACCATGGAGTTACCACCAAGTGCTCACTGTCCAGTATATTGGGGGCCTATCATCCTATGCTGACAAATCTGAGTGGTCATAAAAGGATTCTCTTGGAATGCTTATATCAGTCATAACACAGCCTGCAGGCATGAAAATATATAAAACCTGTCTCATTCCTTCTCCCATCAAACGAAAAAGAACTCTCTTCACTGCAGTGCAGCAGCACTGCAGAAATTGTACAGAAAGTCTTAAGAGCAGGTGAGATTGTTAAAATAGTAATTTCCCGGCAATTGGACTAAAAATGTAAAATTAAATTTTCTGTTGATCTTGAAAAGACGATGTTTTCCTCTATGAATATATATGGTCTTATTAAATATTAATAGGCTAAAAAAGCACCACTAAAAACTTTCACCTTAGTGTAAAAACCAGAGGCTTTTTATAACAACAAATATAGTGAATGTGAAGTAGAACTGTTGTAACAGAAGAAGTTTACCTGCAGCTGTTGATCTAGTTCTGGAAATGCCAAAGAGAAGTTTTCAGGGGAAGCATCATCTAAAAGGTAAACACAATATTAAATGTCAATGTCTTCCAAAGAGAGCATTTCAAGTAATCTATTTGATGAAGTTCTATATTGCATATATTGACAGCAATATCAGGATTCTGAAAACACCACCACATCTTATCTTTTGCACTTGAGATGCCTCAGTAGAATCCTTGAAAATACTAGTGGGTTGGTAATAAGAAAACTTTGTGTTCTGGAAATACAGAAAGTCTATTTTATTTTGCAGTGATTAAGAAACAAAGCAGTTAGTCCAGTAGAACATATGATGATTTAATAAAACAAATAAATCCAAACTGTCTTTCTTCCTGAACTCTCTCCATTACACTGCAAAGTGAAGGACTGTCTTAAAGGACTTTAACCTGTCCATTGCAATCCTTATGGGCTCAAGTTAGTTCAGTCACGACAAACAAACCAACCTGTGTTTTTATTTGTTTGTTTGTTTGTTTGTTTATTTTTAGTACTGTCTTCCAGCAAAGGTGGGACAGATTGTGCCAGTTATGTCAGGGCTGTGATGTGGACACCTGCCCACTAGTAGCTGGACTGAGATCAGAAATATGGATCGCACTTGGTAGCACCACTGCAATATTTCTTTCTCAGTGACTTTCACACTCTCATTTTTGCATTGGATTGTGATGACTGTTTATTCATCTTATGACAGGTTATGGGAGGTGAGGAGAATGTCACTATTAGCTTACAGTCAGTTATTTGTAATGTGTCAAAATTAAATAAGGATGGCTCTTACAGGAGAAAATCACTAACACAGTTCAGACCCTGCAGCCTGTTGTGTACTTGTAGACTTGTACACAGCAACAAAACCCCAACAAGACCTCACATCAAAGCAGGATTCTAAAAGAGTATAGACTAGGATCTAAATTATTTGTCAAATATTTGATATCTCTCTTTGCCTCTGTGGTTTTACAGCAAAGGAGTTAGGGGGGAAAAATAAATAAGCCACCTTACCCTATGAAAAAGAAACATACTGGCTAACACATGGCCAGAACTTTACTTAATAACATAGCTAGAGCTTGGCGGCCTCTGGGAAGAGAGGCTCAGAAATGAAAAAAATACAAAAGCTCTTGATGCAAAAGCTCTTGAACTTCTTCAGAAAACAAAGTGAAGTTCCTGTATTTTCATAGAGTAGTTGTCTTGCTAGCACTATCAAAAAGTCATATCCATGTCATGTGAATGTCCCCCTTCTTTTTTCATACCACATACCAAGCACATCCATTCTGGAAAATACTTAAATTGCTTTAATTGCATAGAATTGTATCACGCTAATATGCAAGTGTTTACCTTTAATTTGCTATTGCTTTCTTGTACAATATATAAATAGACTAATATTCTAAAAGAAGAAAGATGAATCATATGGCAAGGCTAAAAGGAAGGACAGAATAAGACTCAGTCCGACTCGGGCTACAGCTGCTCTACAAGTATTTGGCTGAATAGCTGTTAAATATTCTGATGGAGATATTGGACCAGAGTCATGGATGGCAGTTAAACTGCTATTTGTTTTGACAATTCCAGCACTACAATCTTTGGCACAGTAGCTTTAAGGAGGGATCTTGAACATTTTTAAAATTAAGAAAAACATAGCAAACACAACACTCCAAATTATTTAAAAAATTTTGAAGAAACATCCGACAGTAATTACTTTTTCATGATATCAGCTATTAATAAGAAAATAAAATTAATGCAATGTCAGAATATTGGAAAATAAATTGGATTATGCTCCTAAAAAACAAAAAAAAATGTTTGGAAGTACTTTATAAAGGATGGAATAGAGAGAGAAATTAATATAGAGGAAATCCTTTCAATAAACAGATGTTCTCTGCTTATTTTTTGAACTCAAGTGACTGAGTCAATGGTTCTAAAAATAGAACATACTGGTATCCTAACCATTAAGACATACCATAGTACATTTTATAATGGGCCTGCCCTAGCATCTATTGAACAGCTGCTAGGGTTTTTTTTTAGTTATACTAGTTTAAGACTTGTTTAAATCATCATCTGATGTGCAGAACACCATTGAGAAATGTTACAGACTTCAATGTTTTGAAATTTTCCTAATTCTCTTAGGCTCTTTGAGAATTTCAGCTGAAGTATTTAGCTTACAAAAATTAACAGAAATCCTCATAGCTAACTGCAATCTTGTTTTCTACAAAAAGAATATCAAAAGGTTTTCCCCACAGCTTTCAGTGAAATAAATTGTTGCCTCAGATCAGTCTGAATTTTACTGCTGTCAAAGTAACAACCACAACAATAGCAATAAAAATCACTTGGTAAAAATGAGACACTTTCACACAAGGGGAAAGCAAACTAAAGAAGTCATTCACCTCCTAAAACCTTTTTCAGGATGTCTTCAGAAAGTCAAGAGGAAAAATACAAACTCTTGCATTTTTTTCCAAAGAATTGCTATTGCCCTTACAAGGTGGAATACTGGATGTTACGCAGAAGTCCAGTCAAAATCACATTGACTTTAGCCTTAAAAATCTATTGACTCTGAAAAGCAGAAACAAGAAATGTCTGAAATGCCAATGAAAATATTCTGAAGATCAAAACACTCTCAAAACTATCTCCTGATCTGTCTGTGTTTATTTGCTGCTCTACCTCTCCTTAACTAGAAAACAAAACTCTGAAATACCTATTTTTATCCTTTTCTTAATTAATTATCAATTTTTAATGGGTGCCTAGATTATTATAAGGAATCACTGATATAATCAAAAACTCCTTTTATAATAGTTAGTGGCTTTTCTGTACCACAAAACCCTGAAAATATCTAGGCTGATTCTTCACCAGCTGCAAACAGCATCTCATCCCTATAGTCACTATAAAGAAACCCATAAAGAAAAATTACTTATAATTCAAGTTTGACTGAAAACCTATTTAGTTTAAAATAAAAATATTTTTTAAAATCAGAGACAGCAACTCACTGCACCTGAAAATGAGTCAAGATTCTGGTCTAAAGGAAACAAGAAAGAAAAAAAACATACACGTGTATATTATGGCCGTCCCAGCAAACCCAACAGCACTATCCTTGTCATGTGAAAGAATCAGATCAAGGACTTCATTACAGCCACTTAAGTTAATGTATCTGTAACATGATTGCTAAATTAATAGCATTTCCTGATTTCCTACAGATCCCAAATCTAATTTTGAAGTTCTGTATTTAAAAAAATGCTCAGAAGACCTGTACCCTGGTTAAAACCCAGATGTTTTTAACCAAAGACTCAGTTCATGTGCATGAAATAGTGTGATTATCATGTTTTTTCATAAGGTTCACATGCTCATTTGGCTTGCTGCTGAAAATTGTCATTGTAACAGAGAGCATCTGAACTCTATGAACACTGATTGTCTTTGTACAAAAGGCTCACTACTTGCCCTGAGGCAGCTGATATATGCTAATGTTGCACATTTGAGAATGAATCTTGATTTCTGGAAAGCTTCACTTATTTAATCATTTCTGGCCTCCTGGAGATTCCAATATCCCAGACCTCCATCATGTAGTCAAATGAGAGAAATCCTTCAGACGTTGCTGTCTGACTGACATGCAGTCTGGCACAATGAAGTCTAATACCCTAATCTTTTCCTTTACGGCTGTTCCATTTAACTGAACTATGAGCTAAAGGCAATAAATCCTTTAAAAACATCTGATTCACTTGTAGTATAATCTTGCAAATTAGTTTCTCTATGATCTCCACAAAGATAGACAGAAATAGAATATAAAAATTTAAATGTGTTGAAAGCACATTAAGGTTGCTAAATCAAGCACGCGAAACTTAGGAAATGCCAATCACAGCTCTGCTTCCTTGAGTAACTGAGTTATGATCCAGTATTTAATTATACAGTCAGGTACTATATTTTTCTCCTACATGTGTGGGCCAATATATTCAGATCTCATCCTTCTAAATTAAAGAATTAAATTGGTAACATAAGCAGGCTGCTCTCATGTAAGTGGATCAGCCCTTGCACAAGGCAAAGTGCTCAAACTGAATTGCAAGCACCACAACTTGCACCAACAACAGTAGCAAACTGCATGTCAGGGTCCAGTCTTGGCCCTGGGAGGGCTATTAGATCCAGCAGCTCTGGGCCTGGATACTGACAGACAAGCATAGACTCATCAAATTCATCCTGGAAGGCTGTGTGGCTAAGTGACTGCGACTTGGCACTGCTCTGTGGAGCTCCAGGGCTTCTATTCACAGCCCTGCCTGACACGACCTTACACAACCTTGCAGTTACCTCACTCATAAAACAGTGGGGAATGGTCACTGCCTCACCCGGGAATAGGATGTGAAGGCTTGCTCAGTAATAAGAGTTGTGGACCTCCCAAAAATAGAAACAGTCCATAACGGAAGAGGTAAGAGCAAAATCCTTCTACCTCATATACCTTCACTCAAGCCTTAGTATCCTCAGATGAATGTCCCTTTGAGGGTATCTCACCTGAGTTCCCATCTAATTCCCCAAGGACCAAGAGACCTGTAGGTTGGGTGTAGTTTTAGGAAATTAGCTCTGTAAATTTTAGCCATATATTTTAGCAATCCTTACTGGTTTTCAATCAATGTGCTGGAAAGCCTCGTTACCATTATAACCAATATGAGGGTGGGGCAGGAATTTGAAAGTTGCTTTTGAAGAAGCAACCACTGCAAAATCGTCTTGCATGATCAACTAGAAAAGCAAAAAATTCCTTGTAGTCACTAGGACAATGAGCACAAAGAGGACTAAAATAGGTAATTTTCCTCTGCTTGCAAAAATGTGACACTGTTTCACTGTCTGTCAGGTTCATTAGAAGATGCATGTTTTGCCTTTGTTGTCAGTGATTTTTCTGGAAAGTGCTATCAGAGGTACACTACTTTCAAATAAAGGAACTCCCTAACAATTTCAGACCAAATCATTTATTACCACATGCCATGAGCAGAACTTTTCAGCTCAATTCAAGCTTTTATTCTAGGAGGCAAGGTGATGAGATATGCGCCTATTAAACCTTCCCTTTGAACTATTACACAAAAAAATCCAGCTGTCTAAATTCCACGAAGTTCATATATTTGTAAGTAAGATTGATAAAAATTAGGACACATTGAATTTCACTGGTTAAATGAAATTGATGCTGACAAACCACAATGAATTTTCAACTTTGGAACACTTATTTGAATCTTGGAACACCATATTCAGCTCATTCAGCAGTTCAAGTGATTTATGGTAGGTTGAAATAATATGTTTCCAATTCATTATATTAAAATGGTACCTTAAGTCAAACTGTTGCAATACAGTGTGCAGACACACCCTGGGAAACTTGTGTTAGTGAACTTGAGTGAAAGAGCCAAACAGAGACATCTACATACACAGGAATAAGAGATACACAATACTGTCTTCTTACATAGTACCTGATGATGGGCTGCTCCTGACACTTTTAAGGAACAGGTTACCCTACTTTCACATTAAAAATACCTCTCAAAGCTGGCCAGAATTTCAGTCATCAGCTGTTGACTGACAAATAATGTACAACAAATTACTTCTTGTACACTCAGGATACGCCAGCTCTGGTCTTGTAGGTCAGTTAACACAAGGTAATTTCTTTTCATGAGTTGAGAGTGGTTTCTTCTTTCACTGCTCCTCACACCCACTGCTTGGTTACAATCCTAGCCAGTGAGATAATCGCCACTCAGAAGAAACATTCCATTTCCTCTTTTTATATCCAGTTATGCTGTCAGTTCCTCCTAGTAAGCAGTTGCACAGTCCCCGGAAGGAGAATGCAGCCTTTCTTGGCAAAATGTGTCATTGTGCCTTTCAAGTGAGGTAGAATTTAAGGAAAAGCTTAAGTCAGAGAGATTTCCTTGCCACTTAGCCCTTGCAAAGAACTTATTGTATCCTAGCAGTGCATGAGCCTCAGCTGATGCTTTACTATCACACTTACATGAGGTAACTCCTGTTTGAACTGAAAAAAAAAATTCTTGTCAAGGAGAAAAAAAAGGTGGAAAAAAATAGAAAGTGTAAGGAAGAAAAAAGCACCTGCTATTGAATACCTAAAGGTCTATCTGTTGAATGCTTTTGTAGCTCATCTTAAAAAAAAAAGAAGTGTTAAATACTTGTTTGTACTCTCTTGATTCAACTACGGCTTGCTGGAAATAAGCTTATTAAAAGCTTATTTCCTTTGCCTTTTTGAAATATATCAAACATAAAAATGCTTGAAATTCTTATGACATAGTAAAACAATAATGTTGGTTTAGGCCTCATGGCAGCCCCCCAAGGGATGTGATGCAGAGGGTAACATGGCACTCACTGTACTGGTTGCTATTTTTTTAAATCAGTACTCATGAAGATTCTGGACTGCATACTGCAGGAACATTTGTATATATACAATAAAGGATTAAAAATTCTAACATTTTTAACATTTGGAGCAATTTAACAATATGTAGAAGAAAAATATTACCTTTCTCTAACTGAGTTTATTTTTGTAAACATTAAGAGAGAGGCTGGAACTATTAGCAGGATATAAAAGTAGAAAATAAAATATGATGCAATGTTAAGGAAGTTAGGCTTCCTGCCTTTCATGTCCCTTTCTTCCAAGCTATTCACAACCTTGTCATTTCCTACTGCCGTCTCTTGTCACAAACCACTCTGCTCTCTTTGATTTTCCCATGGTTTCAGCTTTCCCTGATTTATTTTCAGTGTCTCACTTCAGCATTCTTTTTCAATAATTTGTAAGACCACTCCCATTTCTTTATATCTCTCAAGACCTATTTCTGCCATAATTCCTGCAAGAATTTTACAATGTGACTGTATCTTAAGAGATGTGAATGATTCCTTACTGCTTTCTGTAATAAAAATGTAATTACCATGTTATTTTAATTTATGGAAAAGGACACATAGATAATCACATGTTTTTCTTTATGTTCCTTGTCCCAATCTTTCTGTGTCACTCAGATTATGAATTGAAAGTTAGGTTAATTTCCTTGCTTAGGAGATGAGATTGTATTTCAGTATTGTAGCTGAAAATTAATAGTACACAACAATTAGCTAGGAAAGATAATGAATATTCTAAAAAAAATTTGTAATAGAAAATTGCATTCAGTCTGAGATTCTGTTCACACAAACCTCAGGCAGCAACCTCACACATTATCCTACAATGCATAGAGTCCCATAAAGCACTCAACAGCAGTAGGTTTCAGTTATCCTTATACCTCATGCTACAAATACATCTCAGCCATGACTCCAGGCACTCACCTTGAGCAAAAGCAAGAGCCAAGTTTTTTTGGATGTTTTTCAGGTTCCTCTTTGCTTTATTTCATTCTGACTTTCACTGTTTGGCAACAGATCTCTGGTCCTCAATAATATTGAAGGTTCGAACTAACAGTATTTATTTTCTCTAAAGAGTCCCTGTATGTACAGAGCATGTCTGGGGAAATTAATGCTCCCTCAGCACTAGCTGACAGGATAAACTTCAATGAAATTTCTGCTGCTCTTTCAGAGCATGCCATGTGGGGCACCTGTTTCCTGAAACCTTTCACCAAGCTGGGCATGTGTGGCACTTTACAACCTTCCTGCTACAAAGTCTCTTCCTGCTCTGGGCTCATCCAAATTAGTCCTTTTACTTTTCTTGTTTTACAGTTCCATAAAATCAGACGTACTGAACGTGCAGGTAAATTTGATAGTTAATTGCAGTCATAATTACATTCCCCAAACCACTGAAAGAAAGCTAAGATTGAAACTGTCAATCTAGTGGGTTTAGTCTAATGAAATTGCTAATGGAAACATTAAAAGTTATCAGACAGCAAAACTGATCACAGGCTACCACTCAGAAAAAAAATCCATCCATTACACTGGACCAAGTTTGATATTGTAAACACTAGTAAGTTAATGTAAAATTTAAAAGCCGTTATTTCATTGTGGTTTACTCCATAAATTAAACTGTACCTGGGGAATCATTCAGGCTGAAGGCAATTCGTACTGGCTTATCAGCAGGTACCCTGGCGGTAGTGATCATGTGGGCACTTGAGTCAATGCTTTTACTTGTTTGTTCCAGCTGCAATAATACAAAAAATATATTTATTACAGAGCATGTGACATCATTCAACAAATGAGTTTTAATGCTTTTCATGCACTCACAGCTGCCTTTCCCATTCTAGCTAAGCAATGCTTAGAATCAAAGTCAAGGAAGCACCATTTCACTTTTCCATTTAAAAAGAATTTAAGTGAAATTTAGTGCAGAGACTGCTTTTATTTTTGCTATTTATAGATTAGAATGAATGATGGCAAAGGAAGCTGCCCCTCTTCTCACCTGCTTGCTCCCCGCCATTGCCCCTTCAGCAAGCCTTGACTCGTGGCAATGCTGCCTGGTTCTGAAGGTGAAGAAGGAAGAAGGGGTGGGGAGTTGAGAGTAACATGACCCCAAGCCTGCCCTGTGATTGGAACCTTGCACACCACTCCACATGGTGTCAATGAGGAGGCACTCATCCTCCTACCTTCCACCCATACTCCCCCAGTCCAACCACGCCTGCAAGTCACACACTTCATGACCAAAAATTCATGGGGTCTCCAAACCTTGGTGGTGATTCTTCAATGGAAGCCTGTGCAGGTGTGGGGGTCTGTCTGCATGGGTTTGACTCCTGCGTTGGGACTTTACTCAGTCGTCCCTCTTTCTTCTGAGACCATCAATTCCAAAACGTGATTTTACTGTGATGAAACCCTGTCCATTAAGAAAACTAGTTCATTTCCAATATGGCACTAAAGAATTGTTGAGCAACAAAAGAATTAGCTACATTTGATCTCTAATAGTATAATTGAAACATCTCTGTACCCTGAAAAGTTGTACTCTGAGCTCTACTATGTATATTTAACCTTTTGAATGAACAGTTTTGGTTATACTCTATTGAATAGCTGAATGCAAACAATCTTCTTGATTATCTAGAACAAAGCTGCTAAAATTCAAAGATATTAATCTTCTGATTAGCACCATGTGTGGAGAACGTGAAGTCAGTGGGACTTCATGCATGCAAAAGATCTGCCCATAAAGAAATTATTTTAGGACTCTGGACTGCTATCCAGCATGCATTGTATTCATACCAACTATGTGGACAATTATGAGAGTAGCTTTTAAATTACCATAACAATTTCTTAGTCAATTAGAAACCAAATTCATCAGGAAAGTACGATGAATTTCCTAATTTATTGTCAGCAGACAATAGAGCATTAAGCTGGTGAAAACAAAAGCCAATCCCAAGACAATAGTCTTGCAGTTTTTCAGTAAAGCAGCTATTGTATTGCATGGAAATTCTACCAAGTCATTCTAATTCATACTGAATTATTTGGCAGTCTCAAAAAGTCAATAGAACAGAATGCTATTTCAGGAGTATACTCTTCCTTGGTGGTGCATCAAGTGAATCAAACATTTCTCTGGCATCATTGCCATGCAATCAGGGGAAGACGATCAAATTTGCACTGGGTCCACTAATTTCAGCATTTCTTGTTTATTTGCTTTGTCTGTCTTGATATTTAGCTTGCAGAGAGATGTGGTTACTTGTTATTTGAATTGCATAATCTTTTTGTATAATAACAACAAATAATCTAAAATCCTTTGAATAAATCTTATTTGAAGCTGAAAGTGTCTCTTTCTGCTAGCATACAAAGGATATCAGGGATTGTTCTTAATTCCCCATTATTAGTATTCAAGACTCACAAAATTTGAACTGTTATCTATGGAGCAGAGACAAAGAAAAGTCAAATAAATTGCAGCCATGTATGTTTTTGGATTCAGGAAAAGACCCTTGTAGTCAACCGAAATTTCTTTTTTTAAGTGCATTGCACCAGAGTAAATAACTTTTACCTTCTGAGCATGTTGATCTCTTCTCTACCCTCGCTTCACATGAAACATCTGAAACATCTCATTGTTTTTAAAAAACAACAGAATTACTAATGCAAAATTATTTAACATACTTCCCTTTCATACTTCCCAATACAAGGTAAAGAAAAAATCCCCTCAGAATTAAGATATTTTAAGTGATAAGAAAATCCTTAGAAGAAGGCTGTTCATTGTTCTGTGCTGTTGGTACACTTTCCCTGATATCGACTATCTCAAGTGGTCTTCTACATAAGAGTATACTTCACATTTCACATCATAGACTAAGAAATTAAAATGATGCATTCTGCTAGAGGTTTCACAGTTGCCATAACAATATTGCTACAACAGTGTTATTTTATCCCAGTCACATAGTCTGTGGTGCGTGATGTTTTTAAATTAATTCTTTTAACCATCTGCTCTGAGGGCAAAAATCAATACCCTTTCAGTAAGAAATGGTGAATTCTATCACAATACAAAAGAAAGTTTTCATTTTATTCTGATTCAGAAAAAAGAAATCTCATCTTTATACACAGCAATTACTCTGTTATTAATTTCTTTTCATATTGCATTTATCCCTTTACTCCTTTTTCTGCCAAATCCTCAAGCTCTTCATCACAAAAAGCAATCACAGAGAACAGAGAGAGATGGAAGAAGCCTGTGTGTAAACAAGGTGATATTAGGAAACATGCAGACCAACTGCCCCCAATTCCCCACATGCTTTCTCCATGAATGAAGAACAGTATCTCTGCAGACAGAGATGAGTGGGCAACTTGGAATTTAATGAGATTTAATGAGCAGCTCTCTTCTTCCCAACAATTGCCTATAGAGCTGGCTGCTGTAAAAAAACCTGCAGCAGAACTCAGATTAAATGCTGTTACAGCTCTACGGATTTTTTTCACACCTGTTGCCTTACCTCACTTAGCGGAGTGTCTGCACTTGTATAATCCAGGGCCAGCCACTGCCTTGGCTTGTCGTTGCCTTTATGGAGTAAAGCTTCAATAAAAGAAAAGGCTGCATCTGCTGCATAGCAACAAACTGACAAGGTCTGAGAAGCTGAGACAGCTGTCAGGGCAACATGCTGCTACCTGCACTTCCCATAGGCTTTGCTGTCCCAAAAGATAACCCTTTTCCACTTTTCTCTACAATTCTGCTTTTCCTTCCTCTCCTTGCCACAGATGAGGGATTATGATGCTGTCACCCTTCAGGGCGGAAAAAATCCTTCGGTCACAGGCATTAAGCAGCAAACTGTAGTGAGCCCAAGATTTTTAATTCATTAGTCCTGGCAAACCTGAAATACAAACAGACTTGCTTCATAGGACAGGAATGTTTTCAGCATGACCCAATCAGTGTCTGTGTCTATTCCAGCAAACTGGCAAAGATAGCATGACTCCAGTCAGCAAAAATGTCTGCAGCTCCAATCAGCTTGGGCTGACACTGCCAACTTGGACTGGCTACAAGCACACTCTCAAATGATAGCAGTGACTATCAAAGCTAACAACAACTGATGGGCTTGGCCTCTTAGGCTTAGGTTCGTGTTGGCTTTGGCTAAGCCAGGCTTGTTTAAGAGCAGCCACTAGCCCTGCTCTTCTGAGGAGATAACAGGCAAATCTCAGAATGTGTAGGCTGTAAAAGCAGGTGCATTTATAGATCAGCTGGTGATATAGCTGATAAATGAAGCTGACTCAGTCAGAGATTTGACTGAACTTGGAGGACTTCCTAGTGTGATTTCAGATAGCTTTTTTTTTTTTCAAACCACTGGCATGCAATTTAACAGATAAATATTGAAATATTAAAGAGGTTAATTTCTTCAGTTTAAATTTTTATTTCCTGTTGCCAGAAAATAAAAGTTTAATCCCTGTCAAACACATGCACTGCCTACATGACTTCTTTGATTGAATGCTGCTACCACTGTCATTAGAACAAATGGAGAAAAATGGAGAACAATTACAAAATGATTTTACAGAATATCTTTATTGTTTTGTACTTGAAAAGGGGGTCTCCTTTTGTAGCTCAAAATGTGTGTGAAGGTATATTTCATCTTTGAATTCCAAATGGAAATATTTTATCTAACCCAGATCTGTATAGACACATTCCTGGATTCTTTTGGCTCAGCTGAGATATGGAGAGGTTGCAGGAAAAATAAAGACATGAAGGTCTGAAGTCAAAGTTTCATCCTTCCTCACTCTCTCACCTTCTGGCTCTAGTCCAGGATTGAACTAACTAGGGCAAAACTCTGGAAAACAGCAGTTGCCCTTGTGGCCTCAAAAGACCTTTTTTATATTTCAAGATTACTAAACTGCAAAAATATTATACCCATACTGCCTTTACCCCAGCAATGACCTAGGAAGGCATCAGACAGCTACACCATTAGTTAAGTATCTCCTGAGGCTATCGTTAATGGCAGTGGGATTTCAGAGCTCTGGCCCAAACAGCTAGTGCAAAGCTGGACTGCATCTATGACTACACTGACCCTTTCCTCTTCTCTTGATGTGTTGCTGAAAAGATTGAGGGTTCCTCCCTAACTGTATCCTTTGGAAGGGGCAGAAGATAGATTTGCCTCTGATCACAACCATTACTGCAAATAACATTCTACAGCTCAGTATTACCAGCAGTTGTATTGATCTCCAGCTCCACATCCAATTACTGTGAAAGTATTTGTTGGAAGATACAGAAAATTCTGGCTCCAGTGGAGTCACAAAAAATACTCTGCATCAGTTTTTATTGAGCCAGGGTTTTCCCCAAATCATAAGATGATGCTTGGTATGGAGAGATGGTATTTGGATGGTATGAGTGGCTTCATTACATGCCATTACAGTAGCCTAAGAAAGGTTCCCTACATAAAATCTTAAGACAGGCAAAATTTTCAGTAGCCATGACAGCAACGGTCTTGGATAGAAATTATGTCTGAACAGGCCAGGGTGGTTTTTTCCAGATGGCTCCAACACTCCACATTTGCAGACTGACACTTCAGTCGCACTCAGTTTAAATAGCATGTGCATTTGCAAATTGAGTACATCATCATTTTATGCCTTGTATCCACTATATCAGTGTTTTTTAAATCTCAGTTTCTAATTAAATCTGTATCATTCACAGACTCATGGAATCGCAGAGTTGTTAGGGTTGGAAGGGACCTCTGGAGATCATCCAGTCCAACCCCTCCTTGCAAGGCAGGGTCACCTGGAGCACGTGACACAGGAACATGTCCAGGGGAGTTTGGAATGTCTCCAGAGAGGGAGATTCCATGAGCCCCCTGGGCTGCCTGTTCCAGTGCTCTGCTCCTCTCCATGGAAAGAAGTTCTTCCTCATGTTGAGGTGAAACTTCTTGTGTTTTGATTTATGGCCATTGCTCCTTGTCCTGTCACTGGGCACCACTGACAAGAGTCTGGTACCATCCTCTTAGCACCCTCCTTGGAGACATTTGCATGGATTTCTGAGATCCCCTCTCAGGCTTCTCTTCTCCAAACTAAACAGGCCCAGCTCTTGAAGTCTCTGCTTATAAGAGTGATGCTCCAGAACCCTCATCATCTTTGTGGCCTCTGCTAGATGCTCCCCAGTAAGATCCTTGCCTTTTTTGTCCCAGAACTAGACACAGTTACACTCTCCTGTGAAGAGTGCTGCCTCTGAAAACTCTGAATTGTGGGCTAAGATCCAAAACTGCACAAACCAAAAGTCCCTTGATTTGCATTTAAATCTCAGCCCTGTGCTTTACACAATGATTAGTCACCTGAAAATACTACTTTATGGGAGGTGACATATTTTTAAGATGTGAGACTATTATAGCATTCTGCATACAGAAGATCAAATTTGAAGCACCAGGATGAATGATTTGACTGTAATTGTTTTATCATCTATCTATTCTTGGGGTGATTGTGCTAAAATTCTCTACAACATGGACTCGAACAGCATATTTTAAAAAGTTCTTTAGATTACTTTATAAGAGTAAACTAGGGAAGATCTCAATTTTAAACCATGGGGAATTTGAAGTCGAGGATGCTTCACTTCCTTGACTTGCTAAATTAATAGTCAAAGGCATTTGGACAGAGATAAATCCCATGCTTCTTACTTACTAAAGTGGTGATTTAAATAATTGCACCAAAACAAATTGTTCTCCAATTTCTTGCAACACAAAAAATACTTCTCCCTGACGGGCTGCACATACACCTTACAGTCAGTCATCTCTGTGAAAATTACAGAATGCTGTTAACTCCAGAGTCTTTTCTTCTTGTGTAGGAACACATCCTGACCTTTTTCAGTATATTCTTAGTCATCACATACCTGGTATCCAACCAAAATTCTTTAAATCCTGCATCACATTATGAAACTGGTGATGTGCTAGAAGAGGATATAATGTTTTATTAGTCAAAAACACCTTAAGGGAATATACTCTAAAATAGGAGCACTGGGACTTACTGATATTTGGTAGTGGAAACATGCAAATTTGCAAGAAGTTTTAGGATGAAGTATCAGTTATTCTACAGATGTTAAAAAAAGCCAGTATCTGCAGTCTAATAAAACACCTGTTGCCTTCACTTTTTTAGCCATGCTACTTTCAATTCATCTCAGTTTCCTAGTATAAGTAGTATTTTAGTAGCATATGACCTCATTCATGCTAAAATGGTGTTTTACAGATTGCCAGTCACTATTTAAAAATACACTTTAAGTATTCTAGCATATGGAAGATGTTCCAAGAAGAAATTTAAAATAAAAAAAAGTATTGCCTGAAATTGCACACAGAGCAAAATCATTCACAATCAAACACCCCATATCCTGACAACTGGAGCAACCAATGATGCATTTCATTAGTGTTCTTAGGTATTTCATTAGTGTTCTTCTTTCCTCTGATCTCCTTGCCTAGGTAGTAATTTAACACAGGTAAAATAATGTACTTTCTCCAAAGCTCTACTCTCATAAATGGCTGAACCCTATCAGATTAAATTAAATCATTAACATCAGCATGAAAAATTCATTGTGCACCAACTTACAAAAGAGCACATAAGCAAATTTATAATCAATGGCAAATTGAAATGCAATAGCTGAATTCACTTATACAGGGTCACACAGGTCTAAGAAAGGAGATTGTTGCAGAGAAATTAAAGATTGGCTTAATCAAGGTAATGTAGATTTACAGGAGCTGACTCAGCAATTTTCATACCTGCCTTAAGAGCATCTGCAAATAACTATATTGTGAATTATTTGAAAACCTGACTGGTGAAAAACTCCATCACTTCCACAGCAAACTCTAGGCAGAAATTGTGAAAAACTACTTCTGCTGAGAGGAAGAAAGCTGAAGCCTTTGAGATATGATGCTGCCAAAGATCTTTGTGTAACTCTGCATGCAAAACAAGATGAAAGCTGAAGTTAGAAATATTATTGGAAAAGCTTCACTCTTGTCAGGAATCAACAGGTGCAGATTTACATACTTTACATCAGCATAGAGATGAAAATAACCTTTAGAAACTAATTATGGGAAGAATGATGGTGGGTCATCTTAGCAGGGAATGCTGAAGGAGGATACAGATAGACAGGGTGCAGCAATTCACTGGGAAACAAAAGCTGAATGTTCAAAGCCAGCATTGGCTAGCACTGGCTAACTGGAAACACCACCATTTAAACAAAAATGCACCAATTTTGCTTACCAACTGTGCAGCTAAGTCACATTCAGCTTGGTCCTAGAAGAGAAAGATAGTTCTCTCACATCCATGTAAAATGGAGTAATCACTCCATAGCAACCGGACTTGCTGGTCCTTAAGGGAATGCTTAGCTTACCTTATTTAAGAGCTCACCTGAAGAGGACACTGCAAGACATTACAGCCTCACTTATTGATGATGACTGAGGTCATCATGCTGTCATGGGTACATGAACAAGACTTTCAAGGCAACACACTCTTTCCTGAAGTTTTGCTGCTCTAAGGAAGAAATCAGCATGCAGAAGAATGTGGCAAAATCCCAAACAGCAGCTGGTACTCCAGCAATACTTCCAGCCTCACTACTGATTCAGCACTGAAACTGACTTAGGTAATACTGCCAGCTGCAGACACAGAGGAGAAGTTTAGAAACAATAAAATCTAGAATATTTATTAGCAAAAAGAATTCATTAGCAAATGCAGCTCATAATAGTCCAGGAAGCCCTCACATCTTCTCTAGATATTGATCTGCCCTTGCATTTGAGAGTAGTATCCTGGGCTACATCAAAAGAGATATGACCAACAGGTCGAGGGGACGTGATTCTCCGTGCCTACTCTGCTCTCATGAAACCCCACCTGGAATGCTGTGTCCAGCTCCAGGGCCCCCAGCATCAGAAGGACCTGGAGCTGCTGGAGTGAGCCCAGAGGTGTGGAGTTACAGCTAGAAAGCAGAAGTGAGAGCACTGCTGAACTTGGGTCAGAAGTGAATGCAGCAACGCTGCTAGGCTGCAAACCATGGCAAGCAGTGCGGCCTACCATGAAATAGAGAGCATAAGAGAAAAGCATGTTAGGTATGTACCTGTACTGGTTAGTGTTAGCTTTTAGTTTTGCAATGTTATTAAAAACATAGATAAGGTTGTTATAGTGATCACTGCTTATATAAGGATTTATATAAGGATCTATTTTTAGTTACTGCTGAAAAGGTATAAATACTCAGCTCTGTATCAATAAAATCGGCTTTTTGCACCCAATGCAATTTGTCCCGTCTCTTCCATCACCGGCTGCCATGCATCACGCGACACAGAGGAGACCCTCTGCTCTGGAGACAGGCTGGGAGAGTTGGAGGCATTCATCCTGGAGAAGAGAAGGTTCCAGGGAGGTCTTAGTGCCTTAGTGCCTTCCAGTGCCTAAAATGGCTCCAAAAGAGCTGGAGAGAGACTTTGGACAAGGGCTTGGAACGACAGGACAAGGGGAATGGCTTCCCAGTGACAGAGACAAGGTTCAGATTGGATATTAGGAAGAAACTTTTCCCTGTGAGGGTGGTGAGGCCCTGGCACAGGTTGCCCAGAGAAGTTGTGGCTGCCCCATTCCTGGAAGTGTTCAAGGCCAGGTTGGACAGAGCTTGGAGCAACCTGGTCTAGTGGAAGGTGTCCCTGCCCATGGCAGCGGTGTTGGAACATGATGAACTTTAAGGTCCCTTCCAACCCGAACTATGAATCTATGATCTTCTCTCCCTAAAAAGTTACAATACCATAACCAGAAAGAGTAGTGTGATAGATATATCATACAAAGACAGCGTATGTGTATGTGAATTTATCTTGTTGGTAGCATGAACTACATTAAACAAGAAGTCATATGGTTACAGTCAAAATCCATCAGACTTATGACTTGCCTCCCCATTTATAGTCGGTGTGGAATCCTTGTACCTCTCTGATATGGTCTGTAATGATGGATTCTCATAGCATTTTCCCCCTTGAACCCAAATTCAGCCAAAATTGCTTATTCCAATGAAAGGCATTCTATTTTTTATAAACCTAAAGGCACACCAGGAGGAAAAAAACCCCAAGAAATACTTTGAGAAGATTTATCTGCCATGATAAATTAGACAAGACAATTTCAAAGACTATTTTCAAAGACTAAGGCCAGCTCCTACCCAGAAAAAAAAAAGACTCTGCCAATTTTCTACTAGGACACTGACAATAAAAAGTTGGGTAAGGATAGCAAACTGCTCCTTTTTCAGAGTGGTGTAAAATAGCCCTTGAACTTTGCTTTTCATAAATGATCACCCTGAAGCTGATGGCAAGTGAAGGACTAAGCACTACCATTGTGTCATTAGTAATACCACACTTCCTCTTGTCACAGGAATTTAATAAGGAAGAAGCAGGTATTCTTGTGATCTAATGTACAGAACTAAGCCAGTCAGTCATATTAAGACTGCAGAATATTCTAGTATTAAGTAACCCACTGTGAGGCCCAGAGAACCTGACTTTAGTCACTTGATTGTGCTCATGCATTCTCCTCCCCAGGCCTCACTATGATCTAAAGCTCGTTAGGCCTTGGCCTTGATGAACTTCACCTGGGCTAAGCCCCTCTTGAGTTTATCAGAAACACTATTCCCAGGAAATAGTGGTGTTTTTCTAGTGTTTTTTTTACCTGTTTTTAAAACCTGTTTTTAAATTTATTTTTCTTGCCTGAATAACAGCCCAGGTGGAATAATATTTTTGTTACTGAACCTTCAAAGAAACTTATTGACCTGAATTGCAGCCAGGATGAAAAATTGCTATGACTAAGGCCTACTCTCTTTCAACCCTGTAAACAGTGGTTCAAAGTGAGTCTGTTTGAGCTCTCAGTTACAAGAGGCTAGTGCATACCGAAGCCCACTCTCTAACGACCCTATGAACCCAGTCCAAAGTAAGTCTCACTGAGCATTCTATTCCCAGAAGAGAGCTAATGTGTATGTCTCAAACACAGATAATTGGATGGCTGTGGAGCCAACCAAGGACTGTCGGTAATAAGTAAGGACTGTTGGTATTAACACACCATGAGAAAGAACAAGATGTGGCTGGAGAAGGGGGGCAAGGTGAGATAGGGCAGCACTTTTCCATGAGAAAGAACCACATACAATATGGCATAGGCACAAGAATGGACATGGGTTATGGGGTGGAATTAAGACCACCAAAAACCCCCAAAGACCTCTAAGCCATTTCCAGAAAGGCCTGAAAAAACAGACTGTGCATGATAGCTAACTTAGATAGAAAACGACAAACCTGTCTTCTGAGTGGAGAAACGTGTTCCTAGAAAGGTACCCCCTCAAGCCCGGTGGTGTCCCAGGACCCTGGAAATCTCATGGATGAAATCAACACAGCTGGATCACCACTGAAACAAGGATCGGCATACCCTCTGCTGGATCAATGCTGGAATCAGAACAGAAACTCTCCCTTCCTTCCTTCCTTCCTTCCTTCCTTCCTTCCTTCCTTCCTTCCTCCCTTCTTCCCTTCCAGCCTTTATTTCGCTACTC
>VZTX01002196.1:6554-35246 GCA_013400915.1 Pardalotus punctatus | reverse complement strand
CCGAAAGGTGGTGGGGGCCGGGCCGGGCCGGGGATCCCCCCGCGGGGAACGGCGGCGGGGGGACACGGGGGACAGAGAGGAGGGGGCTGAGGGGGTGTGTGGGCCGCCCCGGCACCGGCGTGGGCAGGGCTCGTGCTCCCCCTCGGCTGTAAAGATGCAGCGGGGGCTCCGTTCTCCCTCCTCTGCCCGGCCTTGGGGGAGCCTGCGGGAGTCCCTTTCCCCCTTACCAGCGGCGGAGTGCGGTCCCCGCGCTTCCCCCGCGGCTGTTTGGGCTCTGGGGGGTTTCGGGCTCTCTTTCCCCCCACCCCGTTCTCGGGGGCGCCGGGGGTGCTTCGCTCTCCTCCCCCCCACGGCCCTCACAGAGCCGGGGCCCGTTCTGTGCCCCCCAAACTGCCTTGGCAGCGCAGCAGCCCCGGGGGGTGTCCGGGCCGGGGAGTGCCGGTCCCTCCCGTGGGACCGGGCTGGGCTCCATGTGCTCCCGCTGGAATGGGAACCGCGGCCGGTTCCCCCGGGATAGGGCGTGGGGCTCCCGGAGCCCCGGGGAGGTGGTACAGCCCTGCCGGGGGGCTGGCGGCCATCCCGCCCCGGGGTTGGGCCGGGGAATCGGAGCGGCCGCGCTGGGGGTCCCGCCTCGGGGGGCGTTCAGGGGCTCCAAACGCGGCTCCTTTGATGTGGCTCCGGCAGAGCCGCGTTTTGGCTGTTCCGGAGCGGGCACCGACTTGCTCCTCGTGTGATTCAGGAGCGGGGATGAGGCACTGCCGGGCTGTCACGGCTCAGCAGGATCCACCCAGAACCTTCTCCACATGCACCATCTGCATAATTGGCTCTTGGAAACCCCGGTCACACACGTTAAAAACCAGCTCTCCTCATTCCTCTTCCCTGTAGTTTGCTCTGCTTTATTTCATCAGCATTTCCCAGGCTTTAGCACCAAACCTGAGTCTTTGCTTAGATTTTTTTTTTAACCACTTCATTTTGTGTCCATTTGCACAGTGCTGGGAGGTGGGGCTGAAGCTTTCACCTGGTTTTTGTGAAGGCAAGGAACCGTGGTGGGTTATAACCCCATCTTTCATATTTAAATGCCCTGTAACTCAGGATTTCCTGCTCTTTATTTCATTGTACGGGTTTAAATGTTTGATTCAAACCTTTTGTTTTTTGGAAGAAGGAGGGTCTTTGGTCGTTTCCCCCCCACGTCTGTGGGAGTTGTTGGATTGTTGGCAGAAGAGTGGATTTTGACAGTCAATATTCAATATGAAAGGGAGGAGCATTAACCAGCTACTAATAAATTTTTACAGGATTATTTCTGATTAATTTCCTTTTTTTCCCCCTAATACCTTCCTTTAAAAAAAGAGATTCCATCAGTATCAATCTACTCTCTTTCATCTAAATTCCTAAATTAGGCTGTTTAAAGCCGAAGACAGATGTGTTTGAACGTGGGCCTGCCTGGGCACCACTGGGCTTTGCTGCAGGTGAAATTTGCATGTGATTCTGTTTCAAAAGTGCTTCAGAGTGGTGGAAAAGAATCATTATTCCTGTTTTACAGATGGGGAAACTGAAGCACAGAGATGGTCAGTGGCAGGTGTAGGACCAGCTCTCCATGTCTGATGTGAGATTTAATCTTGTGGGAGCAGAGCCCCATCCCTGCACTGTGCTGAGCTCTTGCTGGGCTTCCATGGCTTCATTCTTCCATTTGCTTCTTTTTAGGCTTTTAATGTAAAATAATTTCTCTTTAGTTGCTCCCCACCCTTATCAGCACTGTTTATTTGCAGTAACGATGGTTTTATGTTCCTTGGTCCTGAGCCCAGTGTGGAATTCTGGACCAGCTGGATGAGGAGCTGCCTGGCCCTGGCCGGGCTGGGAGCACAGCAGGGGTTTGGTTATTTGGGGGTTGGTGTGTCACAGATGTCACTGTTGTTCCATTTGGAGTGATGTCATGTGCTGGGCAGTGAGGTAATGTCTCTGCAGGAGCATTCCAGTGGCAGATCTCCTTCCAGAGGGTGTCAGTGTTCCCACGTGGGATGGCTGGGAGCAGACAAACAAAAAACACCTGTCTGTGGCTGCACCAAAGCTTTTGGTTGTGCTTGTGGTTTAAAAGCCCATGAGCTTCCCCAGCTGAATTCAGGGAGAAGAATTTGGTTTCTGCACATCCCCATTTCCCCAGCATCTCAGGAGGCTGTAAAGCTTCACAGTGGAGTTTTTGGTATAATTTATTCCACAGCTCTTTTTACTGAGCTAAGGGATACGAGAGTTTGTTTGTGCTGAGCCAGGGAGATTGGGCAGGAAATGTTGGATCTTTAAGGCTCACAGCCCACAGGTGCTGCCTGGACTGGTGCTCCCAGTGCCTCCCAGTCCAACAGCACACAGAGAGCAGTGGCAGATCTCCCATGGATCCCACACAGTGCCAAGGAAGGAGGGACAATCCCCTTATCCCCCACCATGACTGTAAGGTTCCCGTTGTCCTCGGCCGGTGAACTGGGGAGGGCGAGAGGTCCAGTGTTCCTGGACTTCCATGACTCCTGCAGTGGCATAGAGCTCCCTTGCCAGAGTTGTTTGCTTTTTGCCAATCTCCCTTGCTCAAGGCTGTGGATTGGCTCTCTCCAGCTTTCCTCCCAGTCTGCTTCCCAGTTCTTTGGGCTGGAAGAACATAACCAGAGCAGTGGCTTGCAGGGAACATGAATGGCTTCAGCAGTTCTTTACGAACAGAATTTGGAACTTGGGGCAGTCCCAGCCACAGTGACTCCCCTTCTTGGTTCCTAGAGCTTGTGTTTGCTTTTCCTCATAAAGCAGTAAAACATGGAGGTTCATTTTCGTACAACTTCAGCTGCCATTTTAATTCCCAAAGCTTTTGTTCAGTTAGCTTCCTATTTTCTTCTGGCACAGCGGGAGGAGTTAAGGAGCCAAACTTGTCGGAATGTTGGTTGTAACCACAGGAACACGCTGTGATTCCTCCTGTGCAGGCAACTGGGATCTGCTATGGGACTAAGCACCCCTTGCCAGCCCAGGAAGGGAATTGGAGAGACAGGAAGGGTGGTATCAATAATCCCAGTTCTCTCTGCGTCTCACCCAAAAATCATGGAGCATTTCACCAAGTGCAATGTGGGGTTTTGCTGTTTAGGTTCTGTCAGAACTCTTTTGGTTTGTCCTATCCACACCAAAAATCCAGAGAGTGCTGCAGGAGGAGCAGACCTTTCTGGAAGTTATCGCTAAACCGTGTGTTAATTTTATTGTTTTGTGCAGGTAGAAAAGGAGGCCACAAAGGCCGAGCAAGGCAGTACACGAGTCCTGAGGAGATTGATGCCCAGCTCCAAGCAGAAAAGCAAAAGGCAAGGGTATGTGTATGTTCCTTTGTGTGCTTTCTGTCCCAGTTCCTGCCACACTCAGCCTGCTTCTTCACTGTTCAGGGGCAATGACAGATTAGCCAAGTGTTGCAGATCATTCTAGGAGTGATCACAGTGTGGATCCTGAATATCTCCAATGGGGAGGCTGCACAGTGTCACCCAGTCTGGCTCCTGAGGCCTGGAAGACCACCCAGTGTATCATTTGAAGGTTAAAGGACAGGGGAGCCAATTACACAGCAGCTCTGGAAATCTTTTCTCCCCATATTTCATCATTCCAGTCTCCAGTGTCAGCTCATTTTTTATCCATGTTCTGCAGCTTGGCTTTGGAGACCAAGGGCCACATCCTGACATGTTGAAATTATTGTATTTGCCCTCTTTCTGTTGTAGGTTTATGGACCAAACTCCTTTGACTTCTTCCTGGACAGATGATTTTCTTGTTTGCCTCTGACTTGCAGGGAGAGATAACAGAGTTTTCTGGCGTGGGGCCTTTTTTTGGGTGTGTTTCTGTGTCCCAATTTTGGACTGTAACAGCTCCCCCCACTTCCACAATGACCTGACTGGTGTCATAAAATCCAGGGCTGCTTTTTGCAGCTCTTGCTCTCTTTATTTCCCAAATTATCACAGCTCTGGTGACACTTTGATATTTTTCTGTGACTTTCTCAAAGTGCTGCCTCAGCCCAAATGCACAATTCCAGCTGAGGCCTCACAGCACTGACCACAGGAGGATAATTATACCCTGTGTAGGAAATCCTGATGAATACCTCTGAGATGACTCTCTCAAGCAGTTCTAAGCCATAGTGTTGACTCTTTAATGTTTTGCCCAGCTGGAACTTGAGATGATTGTTTGGTTTGCTGCTTAGCCACATATTCCAGCTTCGTGTTGGATTTCTTCTTCCAAAGTGTAACTCCTCTTGGTTTTAGTTTCTGATTCCACCACCTTGGTTTCATGCCATATTTCCAAATTCTGAAACCACTTATGAGTCTCATCCTGTTTTCCAAAATAATTCCAACTCCTACCAGTGTGATGTCATTCACAAACTGTGTAAGTGATTTCTGCTTCCATTTTGTTAATAAAAATACTGACTGGAAATTGGATTTGGGATTTTTAGTGACAGACATTTCCTCTAATTTCCTCTGATTTTGTAGGAAGAGGAGGAACAAGAAGAAGGAGGTGAAGGAGCAACAGGGGACCCCAAAAAGGAGAAGAAATCTTTAGATTCAGATGAGAGTGATGAAGATGATGAGGATTATCAGGTACTGGCATTCTCAGGGCATTTAATGCACCTTATTCTTGGGCCAGGGGCAAGATGCACACTCCAGATTCTGAGTAGAGCTACCTGGAGCACATTTTTTAATAGAACTGTCTTTAGAAGCCAAAAACTCCTCACTTGACAGCATTCTGCCCTCAGAATGTATATTGCATATATTTTCAAATTAAATACAAAGGCAACAAGAATTTTTTTAAGGCTGAAGGTGCCTTGGTTCATAAATGGCTTTACTGGCTGGTAGTACAATCTTAACTTGTGCTTTTGGGGTGCTTTGCAGTGTGTTTGGAGAGCTCTGGTACAGCCAGTGCTGGGTGGGAGAGCTCCTTAACCTCCCTCATGTTCTTAACCCGCAGCAAAAGCGCAAAGGAGTGGAGGGGTTGATAGACATAGAGAACCCCAACCGTGTCATTCAGACAACCAAAAAAGTCACTCAGCTGGACCTGGATGGACCCAAGGAGCTCTCACGACGAGAGAGGTGAGTCTTAGTGCTGCATCCCTGGAATTTCAGCCTTGCTGCTGGCAGCAGTTTGATGCAGGGAGGTGTTTCACTGGAGGCCCTTAAAGTGTGTTGCTGCCTGAAGCAGGCACTAAACAGCAGTGAATTGGGCTCCCTCTGCTTCAAAATGTGGTTCCTTAGAAACTTCCCAGGAGTTGTCTGTCTTCTGGGAGCAGCTGTGGCCATCCTGGAGCCAGGCAGCCTGCCCTGAAGCACTGAGAGAAAGGGATTTAGGCCATTCCTTTCCTGAAATTTTATGCCTCTTTATAGACCTAACTGAAATCCTGAAATCATACTGCTGTGAAAGGGATTTAGGCCATTGCTTTCCTGAAGTTTTATGCCAGAAATCAGAACAGAAATCCATTAACCAGAGGTCACCTTGGATCCACTTTAGTCCCACTGCAGAAGGTGGTGCCCTGGTGACAGGTCGCAGTTTCCCAGATTTCATGGTGACATTTTGTCTGGGCAGATGAATAACCTAAGAAGCAAAGTTTAATCTTATAGTTTCAATTAGCAATGGTGAGGTTTGGAAGGGAAGATTTAAGCTTCTTTTTATTTGGCATAGATTGCTTTAGCAGAAGGACATCTTTGAGGGTAAGGCTGGGAAGAACATGGCACAGTTCCTGTGGTGTGGGGCTAATTCATTTGACCTCCTCGTGTCTTCATGTCCTTATTTAGCTGAAGGAAGGTAGAAATAATCTCTCACCTCCCCCCTGTTCAAACCCTGCAAACAGACAAAACCTGTGCTGGAAAATTGGTGAAGGACCCCCAGTTTTGGGGTTTTCCTGGTTGGAAAGCCCCACTCTGCCTGTTCCCATGTGCTTGCTGGGATACTCTGGTGACTGGTGTGTTTCCCTTGAGCAGAGAGGAAATAGAGAAGCAAAAGGCAAAAGAAAGATACATGAAAATGCACCTAGCTGGGAAAACAGAGCAAGCCAAGGCAGACCTTGCCCGACTAGCCATCATTCGGAAGCAAAGGGAAGAAGCTGCCAGAAAGAAAGAAGAAGAAAGAAAAGGTTAGAGAATAATTAATCATATTCTCCTACCTCTCCATGCCATGGCTGCAGTGCCAAGAGCAGAATTGCTCATGCCACACATCCCTCATCCAGCCTGTGTGGTGTTACTGAGCATCAACTCCCCTCAGCCAAACCAGGCTCAGCTGTTTCCCTCTCATAAAGTTCTTGCTTTAGAAAGCTCTTGGATACCGGAGCAGGGAAAGGGAGAAGGGAATTGCCCTTGATATCCATCTTGGCCTCTGCCTCGCAGGCAGTGCTGGTTCCAGTTTGGGGGTTTAGCAGCTCCTTGTGCTGGGTGATGTATCTGCTTTGCATGTGGGGATCTGAACTGCCCAGGGAATTCACAGCACTCCTTCCCTTCCTGGCCTTTCCCTGGGAGGTGTGAACCAGAAGTATGAGCACGGCTCTTCCGTGGCTTCCACAGAGAAATTTGGGCATCAGGTCATTTGTGGATGCCTGGAAAGAGGCCAGGGATAGAAGGGGACATACAAGGGGACCTGTGCCTCTTATCTCTGAGAGGTTGGTGGCAAGGGTGGGATTTTTTCCATTACTCAGCTGGCAGGATTTTGATCCCTGAGGCTGCCAATCCACCCCCAGTCCCTGATCTGTACCATGAAATGATGAAACTCTTGTTTTCCTCCCCAGCAAAAGATGAAGCGGCCATGGCAGGTAAAAGACTGCAGTCACTATCCCTTAACAAGTAAGCACAGGCCATGCAAGAGGAGGAAACGCCAGGGAACTGTGCCTGGTCCTGCCAGGAGCTCTGCCGTGTCGCCTTCCATCGATGCCACGCAGGGCATCCTGCAGCATCGACCTCACCTCCACCTCCAAGAGACACTGACGATGTGTTTGTCCTCATCCTGGCACAGATTTCCATTTGGGGTTAGGGGCAGCTGCTCTCTGCAGTGCAGAGCTGTGCTGGACAGCAATTCCCTGTAACAGTTCGGAAACATGAATGTTTTTGCTGTTTTTAGGATCAAGAACTCGTAGACGGTGGGGGGGGGTGGGGCAGGGTGGGAGGAAGCTGTGTGGGAGGGAAGGTGCTTCAAATCCTAGATTGCAAGAAAATAGATTGTGGGGTCGTTGTGGGGTGGGGCATGGGGTAGGGAACTGACTTGGTATGAAATCCCAAAGGATAATGTATCTGAGGAATCCAGTTGGCAAAGAGCCCATCAAATTTTGCTGCAGGGCATTGCAGTATAAGCTGGGAGCCTGACTTCATGGACATCTGGAGTGCCGTTCCTTCCCGGATTCATCCCTCCTTTCCTGCAGCCAGTCTCCCCTTTTCCCTCCTCTTCATTTTCTTTTTCTCCTCCTTATTAGGGATAGTGCCAGTTTTTAACCACGTCATCCTTTGTTTAAAGGAGAAAAACAACATTTATGGTGTCAGATTCAGATGGGAAAAAAAAAAAGCAAAAAAAAACTTGATCAAGTTTAAGAACCACCAAGAGAACTTGTATATTTGGCTGATTAAACTGTAAGTTATCAGAACTGCTGTGGCCTCGTGTGTGTGTGAAGGGCACAGCTGGGCGTGCTGGGGGAAGCACAGATGCAGTTGGGGGCTGCTGGCTGTGGTGTGGAGTCTGGCTCCGGGTTCAGGAGCTCGGTCAGCACACGCAGCCTGAAGGGAAAAAGCTTCCTGCTGTTCCTGATGGATGTCTTGCACAATCTGTTTACCACGGTGGAGGAAGCAATTGCCCTCAGGCCGCTGTCTGGCCTGGTCTCTGTGTCAGAGGGGCAGTCACCGCACTGTCACCCCCTCTCAGATGTCTCTGGGGGGGAGATGCTCCAGCCTGCTGTGCCCCAGGGGGTCTGGGAGTGCTGCTGCCAGCCTGTTCAGGAACACCAGTGCTTCCCAGACTGACTCCCCAAAGGCTGGAGGAGATCCAGCCCCAGGGTTTGGAGCACTTCGAGTCACTGGGAGAGGGGTTACAGCTGTGAGATGAACGATGACAACTGGGATTTGTTCCGTGTCACCCCATCCGTGCCTGGCTGCAGGGACTTGGACACAAGGGTGTGACAATATTATGCCACAGGGAATGTCACCGTGAGCTGCTGGCTCAAACCACAGCTCAGACCAAGCCGTGATTTGGGATGGGAAATACCCTCAGGGAGGTATGGAAAATGAGCGAGTGCTACCAGGAGAGCCGTCTGCTCCAAGAGGGAAGAACTGACATGGTAGGGACACCCTGCCATCGGAAGTTTGGGTGATCTGGGAGCACAGGGAGGTGGATGGGGCAGAACAGGTGGGAGTTTTTGGGCTGATGCCTGGGTTGGAGTGAGGCAGGAGCCACAGACGAAGAGGGCTGAGGCTTGTGAACACATGGAACTGGGTGGAAAGATCTCCCAGTAACACCTCCCACTAAATGAGGGCTGGACCAGAACTCAAATGTCACTGTCCCTCTGCCAGCCAGTGCTCCCTTCCCAGGCCGTGGGTGGTGTTGGGACTGATCTGTTCCCGTGATAACAGGCTGGAAAGGGGCAGGATTAGTTCAGCAGCCCAAGGTCTCTGAGCTGGCTCCAGGTTTGGGAATTGCCCACCTGACAGGACTTTACAGGGGAACTCAGGGAGTGGGAAACCTGTGCTCCCTACCACCTCCATCCTCTCCCCTCCCTTGTCCCTAACAACAATCCTGGTTTGAAATGGTGCTGAAGCTGGGAGCAGAGAAGTGACATTCTCCTTATCCCCACAATCACAATTTACCCTCAGCACTGGTGGCAGAAAGGAGTGACCACCCGTGGTGAGATGTGGCACAGCACCCTGATCTGCCCTGATCACACTGTCTTTGCACTGAACTTGTTCTAAAAAGTGAAAAGAAGAAAAAAAAAAAGTTTTCATTTATCCAGGAAAATCCTTACTTTATTTGCTATTTTTCCAAGCAATGTATGACCAGCATCAGGAAGGATGGTAACAAAAATAGTATGAAAAATGGTTTTCTTTGTCTGAGAGCAGCCACCAGGGCTTGCTGGCAGCAGGGACAGGCACTGGTGGCATTGTGGCCGGGTCGTGTGGCACGGGGTGGGGGGTGGCAGAGAGAAGCAGGCAGGGGGCAGAGCAGGGGCAACTGGGAACCAGGATGCCCTTCCTGGATGGCTCCTTCATTTGATCTTGAGATCCTTCAGTGCCGACTCCAGGCTCTGAAATGAAACAGGAGGGTGTTCATCAGCTTGTTCTTTCCCAAAGAAACTGGAAGTGGTTGGGGAGCTGAAATGGGGAGAAACTGGGAGGGAAGATGTTCGATGCTGGGTACTCCCAGTCCGGGGGGTCCATGGGGATTCCTTACCTTGACATCCCAGATGCTCATGCCACCGTCCATCCCTGTCGTGCAGAACTGGGAGCACCTGTCCTTCCCACCTGTCAGCACCGAGATCTGGCTGTGGGTGCAAAGAGGGAGCAGGAATCAGTCCCAGGTCCCTGCCGAGCCCTCTGAGCTGCCTGGCAGCCACAGGTGGGAGTGGGGCTGGACCCCTTCATCTTCCACCCCCCATGTGCAGGAAGGCACTGGGGATACCCAGGGATTCTTGGGGATACCCAGGGATGCTCCAAGGATCTCCAGGAGCATCCCAGCTTATGGCACTAGACCTCTCTATCTCCCCTACCCCCATGCAAGGAAGCTCTGGGGATACCCAGGGAACACTCAGGGATGCCCTAGGGCTGTTTCAGCTCCTGGGCCAGACAGCAGCACACACAGGGGAGGCTCAGGGATCATCACCCCCCAAGCAGCCCCCGAGGTGACCCCAAGCCTGTCCCTCCCCACCCCTGCCCCAGCCCACACCTGATGCTGTTCTTGTGCAGGGTGTCCAGGGTGGCATTGGCCGTGTCCGAGCTCGCTTTCTTGTCCAGGTTCTGGAAGCGCTCGCGGGCAGTGAGGCCGCGCTGGGAGCTCTGCTTGGGGACATCCAGCTTCCCCCCAAAGGTCAGGGTGCCCTGGCTCTCCTCGTAGGTGAACAGCATCGGGCAGCAGTCGTGGCCCTGGGGAATAATCCCGCTCTGCTCAGCACCCTCTGGCCGGCTCCAGCCACAGCACCCACCCCACGTCCCCACCCGGACTCACCGCGGCCACCAGGCTGTTCTCAGTGATGAAGGTGACAGCGAGCAGGGGCAGGGTCTCAGTGCACAGGGACGCAACACTGCAAGGTGTGAGCAATGAGCTGAGCTTCAGCCTTGGTCCTGAGACCGGCACAGCTCATCACACGGGTGGAAGCCACAAGGTGAGACACCACCTCCTCCACTGGTGGTGCTCTGGGGATGCTCCAGGGATGTCCCAGCTCCTGGGGCTGAACCCCTCCATCTCCCTGACCTACATGCAGGGATGCTCTGGGATTGCTCTTGGCCCAACCCAACCCAGATACCTCCATCCCTGTGTTGGTTTGGGGGTCAGCCCCCACTGCCACCCCCAGCACGGCCCCTCCAAACCCCCCGAGTCCCCTCCTGTCCCCAGCCCTGCTTACGCCATCTTCTTGCCAGCGTCGGCGAGGCACAGGGTGCTGTCGTGGCTCACCCAGGCCACGCGGGAGCCGCTGGCCGAGAAGGAGATGCTGTGCACCCACCCACAGCTGCTGCTCGACTCGAACATCAGCTCCCCAAAGGGCATCTTGGAGCCCCAGGGCGTGGGGCTGGGCCGCTCCTCCACCTCCTTGATGTAGGCTGAGAAGATCCTGGCAGGGGGAGAGCCTTGGCTTGCCATGTGTCCCTGGACACAGGACCTGTCCTGCCTCCATCCCTGCCCCTTGGCCTCAGTTGTGTGACTCAATTTCCCTGGTAGAGCCCATGGGGTGTCCCCCTGCCTCCCATGGGTGCTGTATCCCTGGGATGGTCCCCAGACCTCCCTGCATCTCCCCTGTGCTCCATTCTCTGCTCCAAGCAGCACCTGAGGGGCAAAGCCCATCCTTGGGGGCCCCCCCTGCCTCAGGCCCTCCCCAGTCACCCACCCCCTGCTCCTCACCTGCACTTGAAGTCGCAGGAGCCGGCAGCCAGGAGGACGTTGTTGGGGTGCCAGTCGAGGCTGAGCACCGTTGAGCGGATGGGCTTCTTGATGTGCTTGCAAACCCACCTGTGTGGAGAGGGGGTGGCAGCAGAGGGGCAGCATCACCACCCCCAGAGCCCTCCTGGGCTTTTGTGGGGCTGGCTGAGGGTGGTCAGGGCTCCAAGTACCCCAGGAGCTGCCCTGGGCCACCATCCTGCAGTATCAGCTTGGGCATGGGGAGTCCATTGCTCCATCTTCCCATCTGTCTCCACCTCCAGCTCCTCCAGTCTATCTCCCAATTCATCTCTCTTCTGTCTCCCAATCCATCCATCCATCCATCCATCCATCCATCCATCCATCCATCCATCCATCCATCCATCCATCCATCCCCCTTCCTTTTCCCCCAGGACAGACCCACCAAGGCCGTGCTGGAGCCTCACCAGTCGTTCTCCTGCTCGAAGTAGCAGATGGAGATGAGGCGGGAGCCGCTGCCCACAGCGAACTTGTTCTCCTTGGGGGACCACTTGACGCAGCGGGCAGCGCGGTTGATGCGCAGGATGACCAGGGTGGGCTTCCAGACGTTGCCCTTCAGGGTCCACACGTAGGCGTTGCGGTCGGTCCCGCACGTCACCAGCCGGTTGCTCTCAGGGGCCCAGTCGATGCCTGGAAGGCAGAGGGAGGTGAGGGTGGCCCAGGGAGCCACAGGAATGGGAAGGGGGATGTGTCACTCAGAGCTGGGGCACGTCTGAGGGCGTGGTTATTCTGGGTGGTCTCTGCTCCAGAGCTTCTCTTTGTCTCACACCATCCTTTTCCATCCCTCCCACCTCAAAGCATTCCATGCCAACCCATCCCGCCCCATCTCTCCCATCCATTCATCTCATTCCACCCCACCCCTTCCCATGCCTCCCACATCATTCTATTCCATCCCAGTCTGTCTCTTCTGTATATCTACCATCCACCCATCCACCTCATTCCACCCTACCCTGTCCTTTCCCTTCCCATCCATCCCACATCATTGCAATCCATCTCACCCCATTTCTCCCATCCATCCATACCCCTTCCCATCTCTCCCTCCACCTCATCCCTCTCCATCTCTCCCACCCCATCCATCCCATCCCTGAGTGTCTTCAGCTGAACACAACCTGCTCCATTCTCCTCCACCCACCGCACAACCCCCATACAGAACCTGCCAGTGCCACGAGCAGAGCTGGGAGCAGCTCCAGGGCAGGGCCACCCACAATTTGTGTTCCTGTCCCCTCTGCCAGCCAGGACTCACCTGTCACCTGCCCATTGTGTTCCTTCAGCTCATGGACTTTGCTCCACTTGGCCCCGTCCTTGCGGTAGATGTGAACCTCGTGGTTGTTGGGGCACAGGGCGATCTCTGGGGGTGACAGTGGCCGAGGCAAAGTCCTTGCCTGGGTCATGGGCTCCACCTGGGCTT
This sequence comes from Pardalotus punctatus, assembly GCA_013400915.1. Taxonomy (NCBI): domain Eukaryota; kingdom Metazoa; phylum Chordata; class Aves; order Passeriformes; family Pardalotidae; genus Pardalotus; species Pardalotus punctatus. The sequence goes on along the minus strand of VZTX01002196.1, from coordinate 22,723 downwards.
CCCTTTCTGGGCCCCAGGCTCCCACTGAGCACCAGCTGCCTGAGGAGGGTCCCACCAAGCCCCCCAGCCCCGGTTCTGCACTGCCCTGACACTGCAAATTGTCCCTATGGAAAGGGAGAACCCTGGACCCCACAGCCCAGCATCCTCCTTTCCCTAGAGTGTGGTCCCATGGGGCTGGTGGGATGAGACAGGATAGGATGGAAGGGGACGGCTGCGGGTGCACAGCTCCCAAATCCAGCCCCATCCCGCCCGGCGCTCCAGCCGCAGCAGAGAAAGCCCTTTTTGTTCTCCCACGTCCCTCGGGCCGCGGTCGGGAAATGCCATCGGCCGTGAATCACCCGGCTCTGCTCCGGGTCCGTCCCTCCCCTGCCGGTGCCTCAGGGCGCTCGCTGCCACCCCTGCGCCGGGCTCTGTCCCAGCAGGGGCACCAGGGGACACAGGGGGTATGTGCTGTCCCCGCCCCCAAACCTGTCCAGGGCAGCATCTGCTCCCCCAAACCCAGCCCCGCCCCGGCCCGGGAGCATCGCCCACCACAGGGATGTTTAGCCAGGACAGTCGGTGCTTTGGGATGCCCTCGAGAATTTCGGGCTGCCCCAGCCGTACTCACGGGTGCGGTCCTTGTTCCAGGCATGGCAGCTGATGGGCTCCAGCAGGAAGCTGTGGTAGGCCATGGCTCACAGGCTGGGGACAGGGAGAGATCTCCAGGCTGTCAGGACATGCTGCTCCAGCCAAAAGCACAAGATCCCAGCTCCCAGCCCCACCAAGTGATCCTTCCCACCAGGATTAGCCCTGTGTTGCAGCTCACTGCATCCCTCCTCTGCCGGGGAGAGGATTTCCCTGAGGATCTCCAAGCTCAGGAACTGCCCATTTCCAGGAACTTCTAAACCTTGCTGTCATCCTGCTCCAGCTGGCTGGGCTTGGTGGGCAGGAGCTTGTTGGGCACACGGGGACCCTGGTGCCAGCAGCCCCATGTGCAACCCTGGGGTCCTAGAACGGACAGCACCTCCTCTCTCCACCCCAAAAGGGCCAAACCCACTTGCTCCTTCCACACCTCTCATCTAGGAAGAGCCAAAGCCCCATGGAGGCACCTCCATCCCATCCCATTCCATCAGTGCTCATGAGTACTCAGCCCCAGTGACTAATCCCTTCTCCTGGCTGAGCTCCCACCATTCCTGCTGGTCCCCAGCTGCTCTGGTGTCACGGGATGGAGCAGATTGTCCCAAAGTCCCCTCCAGGTGCCACGGGACCGGGAAGGGCTCCAAGCAGTGACACAGTCCCCCTTGGCCACCCGGCAAGGGAACACCGGGATGTAGGGAAACACCTCGCCAGGGCGTGGTGGACGGGGATTACTCACAGCCTGCTCTAGCTATTTTGGGAACTCCCTGAACACGTCCCGTTTTCTTTGGCAGCTAAAAACGTTACAGGGGAAGGAAAAAAGTCCCTCCTAGCAAAGCTCCGTCCCTGGGCTGGGGAAAAGAAAATCTGAGGAGCTGCATCACCTGCCTTCTACATGGGGAAGAAATTCAAATGCTGATGCAGGAGACAAGCCCTGTTGTCACACACCCCATGGCCAAGGACACAGGCACGGATGAGGAGGCAGCTGCCCTATCCCAGCCCCAGGGATCCCCCTGGGATGTAGCACAGGGTAACTCAAGGAGGGTGCAAAGATGCTGCCACCCCGAGCCCTGCAGATGGAGCAGCACCATGAGGGATGGACAAAATCATCAGTGACAGGGACACTGCTGTCGGCATTGCAAAATATCAGGAGGGAAAATGTGTGAAAAAGGGATTTGGCTGAAATAGGCACCCGGCTAAAAGGGCTCCCTGGAGGAGGGACAGGAGGCAGGACACACCAAGGTGCTTTCTGGCAATGCTTTTTGTTTTTCCAGGTGGTTTGGGTGCTCAGAGGCATAAACCCTGTGTCCAGGGGGTCCTGTGGCTCCCTTGCTGGGTACCACCCCGAAGGGATGAGTTCAGCTGCTGTGCCAGGGGCGGAAGCCGTCGCCAGCCGGGGGAAGGAGTGAGGGCTGCGAGGGCCTCGGCCGCTCCCTGCAGCGGGTGGTGGTGTTTCATTTCCCCCGCAGCCCCTTTACAGCCAGCTCCCTGCTGGTGCCCGGCTGGCTGAGTCCTGCTCCTGCCCTGGAGTGACCCACGGGGGCTCGGCAGACCCTCCCCCAGCTGGGAAGAGCATCAGAGGAGCTGTGGTTACCCCCACAAACACCCTCAACACAGGGGCTCTCGAGGGAAGAAAATGGGAATTTTCCGAAGGCCAGACAGGGCGGGATCGGGAGCTGGAGCAGCTCCGTTATCTCCCCGGCCAGTCCAAGCAGTTCGGAAACATTCTCGGAGGAGATAACCAAACCTTGGCAGAGCCGAGGGCCGGGGGCTCCTCCCAGTCCCGGGAGGAAGCCACACACCAGAGGAGCTGGAGTTTGGGTTTTACGAGCCTGGCGGGGTGGCGGGAGATCGGTTTGCATCCAGTGAGGATGCCACTGGGAGCTGGGACCCCCTGAAACTCTCCCCGGACACTGTGGTGGACCCCTGCCCACCGAGAACCCAGTACCGACCCCCGGGAGCCCCCCGCTCCCTGCGGCAGCCGAGGGTGTCACCCCCCTGCTCCTGCCAGCCAGGCTGGGGACACCCATCCTCAGTCCCCAGTGTTGGTGGGGGCACCCCATGAGCCAGCCTGGCTCTGGGGGGACACCCCCATCCCAGAGCACACGGAGGGTGCTCTGAGCCTCCTCTTCCTCGCGCCGGGCAAAGCGGGAGGCAGCTGATTCCCGAGGAGGAGAGCACGGGCAGCGGCAGCTCTAGCTCTGCCGGCACCAACCCCGACGGGACCCCCACAGGAGGACCCTTTCCACCCCCCAAAGCTGTCAGACCGCCGGTAAGGGAAAAATACCCTCCAATTTGCTGCCAAAGCTGGGAGAAAACCCCAAAACATCCGAAACGCAGCGACAGCAAAACCCGCACGGGGCAAGGGGCTGCCTGCACCCCCCTGGCCCCAGCCCGGAGGGTCCCCCCGAACCCTGGAGCAGGGTGTGAGCACCAGCAGCGGTGACAGCCGCAGCCTCACGGGACAGCCCCAGGTCCTGGCGGGGGTGGCAGAGCTGCCACCCGTCCTTACCTTGCCGGGCAGCGCGGGCAGGGCGGGCTGGGCTCAGTTCCCGGACGGCGGGGCTCGTTCATGGACTCTGGGCAGTCCACACGAACGGCGCCCGGAGCGAGCGGCGGGAGCTGTGCCTGCCCGGCCGAGGCAGCCCGACTTCCCTTTTCCTCTCCGAGAAATGCAACCACTTCCTTACGTGGGCGTTGGGGGAGCGCAAAGCAGCTCTGCGGCCGCCCTGCCCCTGTGCCTGCGGGCCAGGCCGCTCCAGCATCGCCGCACGTGGACGGGCCCCCGGCTCGGGGATGCTCCCGGCCGCTCGGTGGGATGTGGGCAACTCGCCCTGGGTGCTCCGGGGAAGAACGCAGCCGGGAGAACAGAAGGGAAGGAGCCCCGTCGCTTCCCTCTGGCAGCGGGAGTGTTGTTCACCCCTGCTCCCCGATGCGTTTCGGGGGATGGGGACTCCCCCATGCCAGTGCTGGCCCCCGCCAGGGAACAGCCGTGCCTGGAGCCCACCCGGGGCGAGACGCCCGTCGGCATCGCCTCCCACGACCGGGGAGATCCGCAGGACCCCGCGGAGCCTGGATCCGGCTGCCCTCGGCAGCAGCTGCTGCTGGTTCCTGCATCCCACGGCGCCCAGTGGGACCCAGTCCCGGGCTGGCTGCGGTCGCCAGCCTGTACCCCCACGCACCAGACATCCACCCCTCTGGTTTTTTCACCTGCTGCTTCAGAGCAACTGATTTTTAACCCGTTCCCGCCTGGATGCACGCACCCCTTCCTTCCCTAAATGGGGGAATACACTTACCCCTTCTCTCCCTAAGTGATGTCACAGAACTGGGACAGCAGCACGCTGGGGTCCCGTGCAGGGAGGGCAGGATTTCTTCTCAGCTGCAGGATTTGGATACAATAACCTGATATTCAGGGATACAATACCCTGGTTTTGGCTGGGCTGCAGAATGGATCCCCATCCCCATGACAGGGGTCAGCTGTAGGTAAAGGGGGAGCACAGAGCAGGCAGCCCCTTGCTCCTGGTCCTCATCCATAGCTGTGCTTCCTTCCACACGTGTTGCCATGATCCCTGCAGACACAGGGAGATCCTGAGATGCCTCCCAAGCAGGGATGGGAATAACTGTGGGTCAGTTTTAACTTCTGCAGGAGAATTTGGGGTATGTTATTAAGGGAAAGGGGAGGACAGTGTGACCCCTGCTCCTCACCTGCCATCCCCTTTCCTCATTGCTCCCCTCTCCAGGCTGCTCCTGCTAAGGAGTGCCAGGAGCTGCCTCTGCTGCTTTTGAACACTGCTCAGGGCTCTCCAAGGCTCGACAGCCTGGGGGGGAAAATCTGGCACTGTGGAAGTCAGGGATGGAGGCTCAGCCCTGCTGGGCCACTGCCAGACCCAGATCGTGTTTTCCCAAACCCTTCACCTGCTTTTGCTTCCGTTTCTGAAGTGGGAAGATCCTCCTGTCCCCACAGCACATCACGTCCTCCGAAAGGCTGTAGAGGAACTGTCACACTGCACAGGACTGGGGACACAGGGGCACTTCTGGTGGGGTTTTCTCTATTTTATGTTTAGAAGGGAGAGGAAATTGCAAAGCCACACCTGACTGCCAGGGAAAAAGGTGGGAGACACAAAGAAACCAGAATTCACTGGAAAACCAGTGAATTCTGTGCAGGCAGCCAGCACTGCCCCTGAGAAGGATCCAGCTCTGGGATGCAGAACAGTGGCTGCCACTCTGAGAGCTGATCTTCCCACCCTCCCCTTCCAGCCCCCCCGAGCTGAGAAATGAGCATGCCATGAAGCAACTCTGGTTCCAGAGGAAGTGGTAAATTTAGTCATTGAGGGTTTTTTAAAGACACTTCTGCATTTTCGGCAGAAATGACAATCTTAAGCTTTGTAAAGCAACGCCATGAGCCAGCTAATCCCCTCGGAGCACAGCAAGGCAGCAACACAAGGAGGAAGAACTACACCCTGTGAGTAAAATAAGTTATGTGCAAATGCCTCTGTGAGCTCCTGAGGCTCAGAGCTGAACTGCAAAAGGTACCTGGAGACAAAGGATCAGCACAGAAGCCAGACCATGCTCACACCTCTGGCTGGTGCTTCATTTGCCCACCAGCTGTTACAAATACAGGATTTTACAGCCTGAGTGCTCAGCTCTAACAGAACACTGAACCCCTAAATCATTGAGGCTGGAAAAGACCTCCCAAGTTCACCAAGTCCAACCTGTGACCTATCACAACCTCGTCAACCACCCCAGAGCACTGAGTGCCACATCCAGCTGTTCCTTGAACACCTCCAGGGATGGTGATTCCCAAGCCTTGCAGCTTCACAGACTTACAAAGTGATTTGCTTTAAATTTGTCTCCCCTAGACGAGGCTCAGCAATTTTTGTCTCACTTTCCACACAGAGCCTTCCATCTTATCCCCTGGGCACTGCCCTGGGAGCAGGCTTGGGACCAATCCAAAAAAGGTAACTACAAATAATTCTGGTCATTCACCTTTGGAAAACTGTGATCCACCAAGCAGACAGCAAAAAAGACATTCAGGTTAATTTGCTGTTGTTACGGATTAAATGCAAGGCAGACAGAATTAAGAGTAGTAGGATAGAATCATTTGTTGTCCAAAATCATCACCTCAAGGGAACAATTCCTGTGGAAGAAGCTCCTCTGAATCTTCATATCCAGATCATCAGAACTCCAGGTCTTCATCTGTCAACTCTGAGAACCTTTCAGTTAGGATGAACCTTTCCTGTTTTAAGGCCATAAATCAGTGCAGGATTTTCCCCACTGTGTCTCTCTCTCCCAATTAATTCCCTTAACATGCCTTTTTTAATCACTGCCAATAAGCACCAAAACAAAGAATCAGTTTTTCTCTTTTTTATTATTATTATTATTATTTCTAGCAGACAATTTACATAAAATTCCCCTTTTAAGTTAGTGGATTCATAACTTCCTGCAATAAACTACTTAAGGAGCAGCTTTGGTAAAGAATGGAATGAAACAACCAACCGAAAAAAAAAAAGAACAATCACAGCTGATTTTGAAACCAACACAATTCACCAAATTTAGATTCAAAAGAAAATCTGCCAAGCTGTATTTTCTCAGTGTTTCCAAATATTTCACCTTCCTCCTCCCTCTTCAGGTTTGTGCAGATGTGGGAGCTGCATTCTGTCAAGCAGTTTGTCCTGCTAGATCATGGAAATCCATCTTTACATGATTCGTAGCCCCTGGATGGAGGACTCTAAAGTCTTGAATGAGAGAAAAAAAATCTTAATCACCATCTGCTGCAGTAGCTTGGGTTAAATAATTCAGTGTAAATGCTACCAAAAACAAGTAAAAACCACGAATACTTGAAATTACACAATCATAGAACTCCAGAATGGTTTGGGTTGGAAAGGACCTTAAAGTTCATCCCATTCCACCCCCTGCCATGGGCAGGAACACCTTCCACTATCCCAGGTTGCTCCAAGCCCTGTCCAACCTGGCATGGAACCCTTTCAGGGATGGGGCAGCCACAGCTTCTCTGGGCAACCTGTGCCAGGGACTCCCCACCCTCACAGGGAAGAATTTCCTCTTAAAGTAAAGGATTTCTTCCTAATTCAAGAGCCAGAGACCACAACAGTCACTCCTTTCAAACTCAGGCATGTACAAACCAGTGATATAGACCTGAAATGGCACTAAAGCAGCTTAGAGATCACCTCCATTTCTTGCTTGGTTCCTGTCCCACCAGAGCACTCTGGCACCACAGAACACAGACAATCTATTCCTAAATCAGATCCCTTATCCCAGTTTTGGGAAGACCAACAGGGACCTCTGTTGGCCAGGCCTAAGCAGAACAAGCATAGACATTATTACACCCTTTTAGGGTTTTCAATGTTGTACTTTCCAGCTCTGAGAGGCAACATCTTACTCCTTTGGTAAGTTAATTCTGAGAGGACAGGACCATGTTCTGCAGCAGGACAGTGATCAGAGTCCCAAGGGATGGGAACAGGAAGAGGCAGGGGGTAGTGTTGTATGAATTGTTCCAGCCTAACTGTGGCTGAGGCTGGAAAAAAAAGAATCAGGGGTATTCCTACAGGGACATTAAGCAATTCTATTTGAAAAAAAAAAAAAAAAAAAGTCTGTGTTAGCACCATCTGCTAAACAAACTGCATCTGCATTTTTGCTGATTCTTGGATCAGTTTTTCTTATGGACTTCACTAATGGTTTTGAATATTCCAGACTGGATTTCCTGTGGCTAATAAAACCTGGCTGGGGGCTGAGCCCCAGGAGTTGATACTAGAGATCCAAAAAATAAAAAATAACCAAAACCACTTCCCCAGCTAGTTCACAGAAACATGGTAGTAAAAGCACATTTTTACCTTAAAATCCCAGATGGTCATTGCTCCATCGATGCCAGTGGTGCAGAATTTCCGACAATCCCGTTTGTCTATCTCATAAATAGACACTTGGCTGCAAACAGAGAGTGAGAGCTCTAACACCCATTCCAGAGAGCCAAAAAACTGGGAAATTTGGGTTGAATTCTACTCCTACTCTTTCAGATGGAGACATGACTATAGCAGAGCCTACACTAGATTCTTGGTAGAATGCCTCAGAAAAATAAGCCAAGAAAAAGATGCTGAAAGCTCTTTAATGTTTTCCTTGAAGTAAGAGAAATTGCTCAACATCCTTTGGGATCACATAATTTTTTTAATGCAAAGGTATTTTACCCAAATAACATGAATCAATCCTTTTGATTAATAGAATCATGGAATGGTTTGGGTTGGAAGGGACCTTAAAGACCGTCTTGTTGCACCCCCTGCCACGGCCAGGGAAACCTTCCACTATCCCAGGGTGCTCCAAGCCCTGTCCAACCTGGCCTGGAACACTTCCAGGGATCCAGGGGCAGCTACAGCTTCTCTGGGCACCCTGTGCCAGGGCCTCCCCACCCTCACAGGCAAGGACTTTTCTGTATATTTAACATAAATTTCTCCCCTTTCAGTTTGAAAACAGCAATACGCAATAAATAAATACACATGGCAGTAACCTCTGAAATAGGAAGCTGGGATGTGAATTCCTGTTTCAGATGGATTTTTCTGACTGGATTTTGCAGTGCCACCAGCCTCTTGGGAACTATCCAGGTATTTGATAAGATAAGCTGTGTCCAAGGTACAGAACACATTAACCATGAGCAAACAGCTGTAGCCATGTCAATGATTTACTTCACCAACACCCATGTGAGTCCCAGAAACAGCTGTTACGGAAAGACCAGAAGGAAAAAGGAGTACCAGATACTCCCTTCTGGTACAGCAAACCTGAGGGTTTGCAGAACATCCTGGGAAGCCCATTGGACATGGAGAACATTCCCTGCCCTCGTGCTGGCAGCAGGACACTCACGTTATACTGTTTTGGTGCAGTGTCTCCAGGGTGGTGTTACGGTCTTCTGTGGTGGCTCTTTTATCCATGTTCCGGAAGCGTTCCATGGCGGAGATATTGCGCTGGATGCTCTGTTTGGGAATGTCTAGTTTGGAAACGAAGGTCAGCAAGCCACGGTCGTCACAGTTGAACAGCATTGGGCAGCAGTCGTGGCCCTGCAACCAAACACCCGTCAGGAAACACCACCTCAGCATCCCCACCCTGCCCTTCCAAAATGCACACACTGACACTGTGGCAGAGCTTGTTTATTATTATGATTATAACTGTGCAAAATATGGGGTTTCTCCCTCTCCAAAACACAACAAAGCCCTACAAGGAGGAAACAGCAGACACTTACAGCTGCCACCACGCTGTTCTCGGAGACAAAGGACACACTCAGGAGTGGGAGGAACTCTGTTTTCAGCTGCGAAACCCTGAGCACAAGAACATTTGTTAGAGGGATTCACTGAAACCTCTCATTTTCGGCTCTAACAAAAAAATAGGCACTGTTCCTACACAAGGATTGCTGGAAAAGTCAGGATAGCTCTGCTGTCCTGTGGTGACACCGGAAGGTTATAATTTGTCATTAAAAGTTTTAGCCTAATGAAAGTGTGCTGGAAGACTTATGACAAAATTAAGTATTCCAGGTGAAAGGCTGACGTTATCGAAACTGTGTGTGAACAGGGGAAAGAGTTTAAAAGGAATACCCCCAAAAATGTCACTGAAGGATTCTTACAAAGAATTTAAATTCTATAATCTAAAATTCTAAGAACCAACCTTATTTATAGAATATTTATATTAGCCTTAAAGAGACTCTTGGAATCTACAGTAAAACTGGCAACAGAGGTGCAAGCTTGTCAGCACAATATTCCACACAAAATCACGGAATCATTAAGGCTGGAAAAGACCTCTAGGATCATCAAGCTAATAATACCAGCAAGGGGATACTCACATCATGTTTTTGGAAGCATCAGCCACTGACACGGTGCTGTCGTGACTGACCCAGGCCAGGCGGTTCCCGCTGGCGGAGAAGCTCACGCTGTGCACCCACCCTCCGCTCCCTGCACCCCCGAATTCTGACATCAGCTGCCCAAAAGGCATCTTGGAGCCCCAGGGTGTGCTGGCTGGTTTTTCATCCACTTCCTTAATGTAAGCAGAGAACACCCTGCAAATGAAAAGATTTTGGCATGAACAAAGTGAGAATAAACCTGCTGGGAGCATGGGATGCGTTTCACGTTGGAAGCGGAGAGATGCGTCCTGATTCTCCCAAAATAAAATATTTTGGTGTCTTTAAACAACAAGCCTGGAAGCAGCAGTGCGCAGAAAGAAAGCAGCAGTACAAAGGGTGTAAAGCACACAGGCTTCTCATAAATGCTGTTCTTGTAGCCTTCTCCCTTTCTTCCAGAAGATGGCACAAAAATACACGTTGTCAGTGCATTTCTCGCTGTGCCAAGATTTCCCTTTCATCCTTTTGCGGTGCTAACAGCTCTCTGGAGTCAATCCTTTAGTCAGAGAAAACCCAGGAATGGCACTGTATAATTAGAAGCTAATACAAACACCTACAAAATTACCCACTTTTTAAGAACATTCCCATTTTAGCAGGGTTTCAAAGAAAGAAATGCAATGTTTGAATGCCAGCAAAGGGGCTCTGAGCCACCTTCTTCCGGCTCATTATTGCAAAAATGCCTTGAAAACCTGAAATACCGCAATGTTTTTATAGTTGATTTTTTTTTTTCCCAGCACTACAATTTTCAAGATATGTTTAAATAGAAAGCCTCCCCCTTTCATCAAATTCCTTCTGCATGACTCAGACATGCCACAATATGGTGTTCTTGACTGTTACCATGGAATTTAATGGGATGTCACAACCATAGGATTTGAGTCCACTGAACAGGAGGAACAAGGCAGCTACACCATGCTACTACCAGAGGGAAAAAAAAAATCAGTAGAAATGAAAAACTATGATCAAATATTCATGGTTGCAGTCACACACAAAAAAGGAATTATTTTATAGTGAGTTTAAGGAAATATAGCTCCCACCTCCCTGTTTTTTACATCTTTTGTATGCGTGGGGTAAGCACTTCCAGAGGTACCTATATTCAGCTTATTCCAATAAAGCTGCTCATTTGGAATGAGAAGGGTTTAACTGCAGCTATATTAGGTACAGCTTTTTAAGGAATTAAGTATGAATGTATATTTGGCTCTATCAGTTTAAATATAATCTAACCATAATCCTTCAAAAAACTGAATTTTATAGAGCCACCTGAAAGGGTGGTTCTCTTAATGTATGGAAATAGGACAAGATGTTTAAAGCAACAGCCTTTGACACAAGGCAGGAAAATCATACCTAAATAGGGAAGACTCAAATTGAACTCTTAGTTAGAAAAAAAATAAGAAGTTTTTTCCCTTATTAAAGTCTCCCTGTCTTTTAAAACCAAAATCACCTCAGCTTGAAGGCCCCAGCCTTCAAAGAACATTGGAAAATTACTTTAATTCCCACAGCAACCTTGTTCCAGCAAGAACACAAAATTACACCTATGTAGTGCTGTTACCTATATATGTGTGTATAGAGATATATATATATAGATTTATATATATATTTTTTTTCAGATAAATGTAAGGGGAACTCATTTATCTTGGCTAACCACCAAAAACTCTGCTCAATACTCAGCAATTTGCAGCCTCCTGCCCTCCATTCTTTTCCCAAAATGTTTCCAACTTAGCTACTTATTTTTTGGCAGTGGTTCTGGCAGATCCATTTCCTAATTTCCACCAGAACAGGTACACACTTCACATACCTTTATTATTTTTAATATGGAAATGAATATTCCCTAGAACTGGAATTCTAGAGATCTGTACTCATCATTTACAAAAGAGAACAGTCTTTTCATGGTTTTGGGGAAGAAATAGAATCCTAGAATCCCAAAATGGTTTGGGTTAGAAGGGAATTTAAAGACCTTCCACTGTCCCAGGTTGTTCCAAGCCCTGTCCAGCCTGGCCTTGGACACTTCCAGCGATCCAGGGGCAGCCAGAGCTTCCCTGGGCAACCTGTGCCAGGCTGCCACAATCCATCAAAGAGAAACCTAAACCCAGTCCACTACTTTTCCTTTCTTTAATGTTCCTACGTGGAGATTTCTGTGATAAAAGCAGCGAAATTATTAAATGAATCATCCTGAAGTACAATACTAAGGAAGACCCGAAAGTTTCCCAAATGTTTTAAACCAAGATCTGGGTTCTTTTTAAAAAAATATTTTCAGAGGAGTAAGGTACAGGACAGAATGAGTTTTTTGATGGGAAACAAAAGACTAAGCAAGTCTTCTAGAGAACTCTCATAGGAAATTGAACCACACGTTGACTTTCTTCCAGAAAAATATAAAAAATTTTTACAAATCACACCAAACGAAAAAGTTATGTAAATCTAACTGTTCAACCAAACAGGAAAGAGAAGAAAACCAGGGATGCACTGTAGATAAGCAGATGAAAAAGCAAGTCCAAAGTAATATATATATATTTTTTTTAAAATATATTTATATATACACATACATTCACACACATATTTCAGGTGACTTAATGTCAAAGTCCTGATGTCCTTTATGAACCCACACTAAAAAAATTTCCACATGTGAAAAGCAGCTGCTTCTGTAAGCTGAGTGAGCACATTTCACATCATGTTTTAGTGAAAGGAAGTGAATACCTACAGTTTATTTAATTAAAACTGGAAGTAAGGCAGGAAATGGAGACAACTCTCCCCTCCTTCCCAGCTTCCATTTAACATCCTCCCTTATATGAAAAGGTATCAAAGGATGGGGTTTTTAGATGCAAGGGTTTCATTCTGAAATAAGGACTGTAATAGTCAGTCCCACCTCCCCCTCCCACTCTTCCTTAGCAATTTTTAGTACACACTTCGAAGCTTAAAAATTGCCCTATTACATAAAGAATTTAAGAAAAGAAGCTTTCATTATCATTCAAGGTACAAGTGATTAAGTCAGTGTGAATTCAAGGCAGGTCCTGCAGAATCCCCATGCAGACTTCCCTGCAGTGACCCCAATCACTCAGCACAGAGCAGTTTGCAGGACCCATCCCTCACGCTGTAATTTCACAATCAGTTTGAAAGTCTATCCCATCCATCTCTCATGCCAATCTGCCTTTTAACAGCCTTTTTTTAAAAAAAATGATGTTCAAAGAAATCTCTTTTATTGCGTTGAGTTGCAGAGGATCAATTCCTTGACTCTGCTCTCCACAGGGGTGTGAGAACTCTAAGGCCGGCACAGGCAAAGGGGAGGAAACACGGAATTCAGGGAACAAAAAGATGGGATTGCACCTTTGGAAGTGGCAAGTTACTCTGAATTTTGGAACTGCATCATTAGGATATTGCTTTTTAAAATCTAACTAGCAGTGTTGGTGTTCTACAAGCTGACACCTGCTAACCTAATTTCAGCCTAAGGACCGGCTCTCAGCCTCAGTGCACGCTGCTGTGTCCTGTGGGCAGGAACTCACCAATTCCGTAAATTCAAGTGTGACCCTCAGCAGATCCATGCTGGCAGCCCAAAGTCAGGACACAGCAGCACCAAAGCCAACGCTTCTCAAGCTAGATAATCTTTTTTTTGGTACCAACAACATTACAGAATGAGCCATCTTTTATTCTAATAGCAAGTGCAAATGCCTGATCAAATTGCTCAGGCTACCGATTTGATCCAGTAACCCAAATTGTAGAGAGATGTTTTAGTTTCTCTCACCTGCACTTGAAGTCACAGGATCCTGCAGCCAGCAGGACATTGTTGGGGTGCCAGTCCAGGCTGAGGACAGTGGAACGAATGGGTTTTTTAATGTGCTTGCTCACCCACCTAAAACAAAAACAAACCAAAGGACAATATAAAGTTTATTTTGGACATATTTTACCTGATTCCCACAAATCCATGAAGCACTCCTCAAAAAGATCACTCCTTGTCAATGACTAAACACATCTGGTTTGGAAAAAACTTCCCATCCAAATCTTTCACATTCTCTTGTGTGATCAGTGAACTTTATGGTTAGCTTAATTAAACTTTTAAATATTATGAACAAACTCATTAAATATGTATCTCCTCATCTAAATCTTATTCCCCTTCAAACTAATTTTTATAATGCATCAGATGGAACTTCTTGACGTGAATTTTGCACAGGAATCACTGGTCTCTTCCCCCCAGTGAACACGAGGTCAGCTGTGACTGTGACACTGAGCTAAGCAGCATTATTTTCATGGATCACCAAGTACAAGTCCTTCTCCAGCTCCTTCCAACGAGTTTTATAGTCACATCTCTTGCCTATTGACTTTTCTACTGTTTAATAATACAATAACTATAAAACACAACAAGAAAATGGGGGGACTGCCAATGATCCAACCAGTGCATTCATCTCAATTATCTGCAGTGCAGTGCAAAGTGGTCCTGCTGCTGAATGCATCAATAGTGGCCTAAATATGTCTCAGCTGATTTAGTTTATCTGAACTATTTACAAAATAGTAATGAAATCTATTATTCACTTGATGGCTTTTGGGATGATGGTGCTTTTTCTTTGATTTTACTGACATCAGGGACAAGTTTTAAGGATCATATTTTTTAAATTATATTTCTTTAGCATATGGGCTTTTGATTCTTTTGCATACAAGTGAGTCAGAGAAAATATTGACAAGTGAATATGCTGGAAAGCATAAAACTCCAAAACAATCTTTAAAATGCATTTTGCAGATGGTGTCATTGTTTTTCATCTCCACATGGCAGACTGCACACAGGGCACCTGTGTTTTTGTGCCTGTTTATTTATAAGAGATACTCCACAAACTGATTTCACCTACAGATGATACAGCAAATGTAGCTCCAACACGCGCAGCTACAAAAGGAGAAGATCAGACACATTAAGTTTAGATGCCAAAGCGAGAAAAATCTTAATGGTGGAAATATTTTTATGATATTCCTGTGTCAGATCCATAAACTGTGATAAAAGTACATGACAAAATGCAGAACAGGTTGATGGCAAGCTCAAACACCTTCTAACAGACCACCCTGGAGATGTGACAGACTCAAACCTCTAATAACAAGAAATGGCCCAAAATAATAGATATGGAAGACTCGAGTGAAGATTTCTTCATTCATTCTAGCACAAGGTGGGGGAAGGCAATATTTATCTTCTTTTAACCACACAGTTGTAGTAAAGAAATTCTTATTCTGCAGAAATTCTTGCACTTTTAGAAAAGCAACATATGTTTATGGCAGGCAGAACGCATCCATGCCAACTTGTATTGCCTGAAAATGTGCAAAGTCAAAGGCCTTTAGCTGCTACACCAGAGTGAAGAAGAGAGGGAACCTCTTTCCACAAAAGAACTGACGAGGCCATCCCTCTACATTCCCTTAATATTTTAGGAATTAGTAAAATAGAAACCCAGTTACCAGCATTAAACACCAGGCTCAGCTTTCCTATGCAGACCTTAAAGATACAAAAACAGCTCACCAGTCATTTTCAGACTCGAAGTAGCACACAGATATGAGTCGAGCTCCACTTCCCACAGCAAATTTGTTCTCCAAGGGAGACCACTTGACAAAGGTGGCAGCACGGTTGATTCTCAGGATGACAAGGGTGGGTTTCCACACGCCATCCTTCTGGCTCCACACGTAGGCGTTGCGGTCAGCGCCGCACGTCACGATGCGGTCGCTTTTGGGAGCCCAGTCAATACCTGCAAGTGAGGAGTTCACAGGAATTAATTTTCCCTTTATGCTGTTTGCTTTACATTAAGGCAAAACAGAGACCATCTCACAGCCTTCTGTCACAGAATCCCAGAAGGGTTTGGGATGGAAAGGACCTTAAAGATCACCCAGTTCCAACTCTGTGCCAACTCCTGTTCAGTATCCCAGGTTGCTCCAAGCCCTGTCCAGCCTGGTCTTGAACACTTCCAGGGATGGGGCAGCCACAGCTTCTCTGGGCAACCTGAGCCAGGGCCTTACCACCCTCACATGGAAGAATTTTTCCATATATCTAACCTAAATTTCCCCTTTCAGTCGGAAACTATTCCTCCTTGTCCTGACACTGCAGCTCCTGACGAACTGACCACTGAGACAGTTACTACTGTTGTTTTATTCCCCTTCATCTCTTATTCTCCAAGAGCCATTTCAAGCTGTTAGGGATATCTGTTTCTCCCTGCAGCTTTCATCAAAACTGCAGATTCTAAATTCACAGATCCCAAGGATTTGCTGGCTGAGGAAGCTCCGAGGGCTGGCCAACAGGTGGAGCTCTGCAGCCTGGCCAAGGCCTGTCCACCAGCACTGTCCAAACCTCTGACTTCTGCAAGATTCCTCCCAACAGCTGAAACCCAGCAATTCTAAAACTGCACAACCTCTAACAACGTTGTGTGCTTGTGGCCAGACTGCAGCCATGATCTAAAGTTTAGATAACAGAGTTTTTTTTTGGTTAGACATTATCAATCTTCATGTACTGACACAATCCATACATTTTTTCCATGCCTATTTAAGCTGTGCCACAAGAAAGGTTTACCAAGCAAAAATAACAAATTCAAAGAAAAAATAAAACCTTTGATAAGGCTGCCATGACTTCTTTCCCCTCCTAGGCAGTGAAGGATGTTCCCAACTGGAAAGTCTTATGGGAACACTATTTTTGATCTTTTCTCCAGCATCCTTTGGGATG
>VZTX01002193.1:1071785-1100021 GCA_013400915.1 Pardalotus punctatus | reverse complement strand
CTGTTTTCAAACCAAGACAGAAACATACTCAAATTTCACTTTCCTACATATATTTTTATGTGACATTTATAAAGTTCAATAGTGAAAAAAAACCAAATCCAGTTTGCTTAAATAGCATTGACTAAGTTCACCACAGGCAGTGTGACTGCACTCCTAATAAGAGTGAAAATTTTCTTCCAAAATTATTTTAGTTTAATCCATAAATCTGATTTATTGGTAAAGTATTCTCAACTAATTAGACAGCAAAAGTAAAATGGATAGGTTTAAACTAAACTGTCTTTCCTCTGATTTTGCAACCTTTCGTAACAAAAATTTCTACCATTTTGAGATTCTTAAGTTATATAAGTTTTCATGTCAGTCACAATCACAAAGGTTATAACATCTGCTAGATCAAAGGGATAAAAAGTGATACTTGATTATCATTCTCAAGTTTATGTAAAAATGTGCTTTAAAACCTCCCCTTACTCACAGCTGCATTTCATACGAATGTCCTATAACTCCCTGAAGTGCTAAATCTCATCCAGTTATGATAGTTTCCATAGTTGTACCTTCCTCGCATCAATAAGACACAGCACAGAAAGAAAGAAAAAAGCCACAACTTGGACTGCATTACACTGAAGAAGTCACATGACAATGACCAGGCAGGAGAGCACCAATTCAAGAAGTGCAATAATGCAACTTCTGCTTCTTCTTGCAAGTTTCCTGCAGATATCTTCCAGAATGGTCTACCTCAAAGACATTTTCTTTATTAATTATTTTGCCATAAACTCTTACGTCCAATCACCAAGTTCTCCAGATGCAGTGTGCTAATTCTACTTCAGATTTTCACTGAAATCAAAGCCATTTGATTCTGTGATCCCCTCTCAGCACTTGTATTGACTATTCAGCAGCTAAAATCCAGTGTACAAAGGGAACAGTGACGTTATCTGACAATACATTTGTTTTCCCATTGACTTATTGTCAGCATTCACAGATGAGACAGAGAACTACTGTATCAGCCTGTGAACATGAAGAAGGCCCACTGAGCAGACAAGCAATATTTACATGCTTCATCATTTTTCATTCCTTTTTATTTCCAAGCATGAAAATCATTCTTGTACTCCAAGCTGTTCCCTTATCAGGCATTAACAATACACACAGCTAATTATACGTTGGTATTTTTTTCTACAGAGATTAGTCTAGTAGGAAGAAATAATGTGAGAAAGAACAAGAAGCCAAACACCCTACACATTGGTAGGACGGATGCAAATCACTTATGAAAAGCATGTGTACCACAACTTTCCAATTTTATTCTTTCTTTTGTAAGATCAGATCTCAGTGTTGAAAAGATTAGATCCTAACCAAACCATATGGTAGGACAGTACATCAAACAGGAAAATTCTATAGTTTACGAATAACTTAGATGTAATTCATAGGTCCTATAAGAAACACTCACCGAGATCTGTATTTGGGCCAGCAAGTAGCTGCTTAAATTTGTCTAATCGAGATGCTTCTCTCTCAGTTAATGCAGGAGTAACGGAGGTGTTGTAATCTGCCATACCACTTGTCAAGGGAGGCATGGAAGTTTGTGGAAGCGACTGGGATCTCTGCATGGAAGAATTTTCACTAGCATTATCTGAAGGGAAAAAGAAGCATAGCAGTTAGCCTCAGCTAGTGAGAAGGCCCTCCTTGCCATTCTTTCAAAAAAGAAAAGTAAGAAAACAAACGAACAAAAACCAACCACTGAAAAATCTTGATATCATTGTAATTGGTACAGAAACCATGGACCAGATCACATGAGGGTGAATTTCCCCATCCACCAGAATGATTTTCTCCAGCTTTTCAATATATTTTAATGCAGTAGTATTTTAATAACAATTTTTCACAATATCAGTTCTTATTATTAATTGCATATATCTTGACACATTTAACCAATAAAACACATTCAATAGTGGAATTTCCTTCCAAAATTGGAGATTTTTTAAGGCTGAAAACAAAGAAAGTTTAATTATTCTTCCCTCACACACATACATTACAGTTTAGTAAGGCATGCAGTCTCCCTCTCAGATAAATCCCTAGTGATAGACAGTATTTTCCTGCAGTATTAATAACAGGTAGGGAAGGGCTTACTGTCTTACAGGGGCAAATATTGTAGCTCTCATCCTTTAACTCCCAACATCTTTCACTTTTCAACATACCTAATGAACTTGATGTATGACCTTCACTGACTGATTTAACAAGCCTATTATCACCACACGCAACTGAAGTCAGCTGTGCAAATTCCTCTTGTTCTTCTTCCTGTAGATGTTCTTCCTGAAATTTATGCTGTTCTTGTAGCTTGCTGTGATTCTGAATTACTTTGTGAGCTGTTTCCATGACCACTTCTGTATTTAAGTTTTCAGCAGCTATTGCTAAGAGTTCATCATCATCATCTCCAAGATCCCAAGCATCGCTTGTGTTACTTTCAAATTCTTGGAAGGTGCTGACTTTCTTCAGTTTCACTGGAGTTGTAGGTGGCTTTGAACCTGGTTTTATCAAGCTATTCAAAACCAAATAAAAGTATTTAGGAAACTAGTAAGGAAGCAGAACATTCTTGATAGGACCAAACCCCAAAAATTCATAGTTGACACTACACAGGTAGCAAATATTTATCTCCCTCCACTCATATTACCACTACATCCACCCATGCTAACATACAGCTGAAGAAATCTGAGAACAAGGGCTGTAAAAACAGATACTTCCTTGCTCTGAATAGAAGCTGAACAAATCTTTCCTTCCCTTTTCTTAAGAAAACAAAAAAAAACCCCGAACAAAAAGAAGACCAACCCAAAGTCATATGAAAGGATTACTACTAGAATAGCTTATAAAATACACAGGACACACTGCACTGCTCTTGCTTCATCCATTTCTGTAGATTTCAGCCCTTTCAATGTAATTGCTGCATAACCATGAAGGAGCTGTAATCAAGTCATTGTCCACTCCTAAGTCATCATAAGCAATCACTCAACACAATCACTGTCATAAACAAATCAAGTCTCACCTTAAAACACATTAAATCTATCATTCCTCCCCATTCAGGCATGCCAGCATGGACTACCTTCAGAACTTTGCTCTTCTCATAGGAAGGATATTTTTACTAGTTACTAGTTACTAGTTAAGTGGACCCTAATCAGCTCCCAACCTTTTACCCCTCTGCCAACACAGTGTGAGATATGAACCATAGCCTGGCACTTGTACTCACTTACAGTAATGCAGAGCAATCACATCTCCCTTCAGAACTGAGCTGAATAAGACATAAATTTGAGAGGGTTTCTTAGTCTGTTTTAAAAAAATAAAAAAGTTACTACCTTTAACTTAACTGTGCTTTCACAGAATGGGTAAGGTGGGAAAGGACCACAGTGGGTCATCTGGCCCAACCTCCTGGCTCAAGCAGGGTCATCCTGCACAGAATTGCATCAAGATGGTTCTTGAGCTCATTTCTGACCATCCATATTTCCGCCTGTGCTAGCTTACCTTTTTCCTGTTGAGACATGGCAGCCAGAATTGCAAATCAGAAAAAGTTCTTACCCAGTCCTCACAGGATGTCAGTTATAACATTTCTGATAGATGTTACAGGGAGTATCTTCCCTAACAGGTGCTACAACACTTCCACCGACTTGTCATCACTGTCTAAAACAGCAAGTTCTTTCTCCAATTCCGTCACTTCAAGCAATTAGCTTCTCGCTTTTGTTACTGGGTCTCTATACCTCTGTATTTCGAGCCAATTAATCTCATTTCTTTTACTTCAGCCCTTAGGATCACACACTTCAACCACCTCCAACTCTGTATCATCTGAAAATTAACTACAATGTTTACTTCTTGTACTATTTTAAACCAGCCCTGGAAAAAAATCTAGTAAAAGCATGATGCCCTTCCAACCAAATACTTGTCTTTATAACACTTTTTTTTTTTTACCTTACACAATTTCTCACTTATAAGGCATTACAAATAAATAGTAACAGTTGGCAAACTATGTTAGTTAGCACCTGAAGAGCTGATTTGTTCCTGCAAATATAGTAACCATCAGGAAGTCATAAAGGAGAAGTCAGAAGAGAGAAGTCAAGATTATGACAAAAACTGAAAAAGGAAGATAAACAATGAACTTTCTAGCCAAGAGGAGGGGAAAAAAAATAAAAAAGAAGACAGAGGAGATCCAAAATACCTGTAATATTTAAAAACTAGGTTAACTTACGTTCCATGCAATAATGGATCAAAAGGTGGATGCTGAGCTCCATACACATGTTGAATACTAAAGGAAAAGAAAGAGAGTTGTCACAAAAATAATAAATATTTTGAGAGTTTCTGTATATTAAATAGTCAATAATAAACAACTGAAATGTTCCAACAGTTCTCTGTTTCAAAGAACTCCACATACCACTAAAAATAATTAAGTTGCAACTGATGTGTATCCTAAGATGTAATTTAATAAAAATCAAAAATTTGCTAAACAGGAACACTTTGTGAGACCTAAGCTAACTTAGGCTATTTTATTTTTCTAGGAATTAAATCAAGAAATAATCAACTGTGCAGAAAGAATCTACCAAAATTCTCTGATTTTTCATTTCTGTGTCTCTTGCAAAAAATTGAAAATTCTCAAAGAAATGTCTATAAAGATTCAATCTTCTGTGTACCCTTGTCACCCAAAATCAAACCAGACAATTCTTAAGCACTATTAAAGGAGAAGGATGACAAATCTACAAAAAAAATGCAAAGGTGGCAGGTTAGAGAATAAAAGCCAGAGGAGTATTAAAAGAATGCTTCAAAACAAATAAGCTTCCAAAGATGGATTTATTCACTAGTCTCTAACTTACAAAATAGCATGTTATTGTGTGAAAACCAAAACTCTCTACAAGGTAAAAGCTCATTACCTCCTAGTTATCAGTTATAAAATTATTCTGTAAGTAAAAAAACTCCACAGAAGACACATCAAGATTTACATGTGTCTCCATAATAGAAATTATTACTCCAGAACTCCCTAATTTTAAGAGAAATAAATTATACACAACATTAACATCTACCCAAACCTGTACTAAAAGCCACATAAAAAGAGACAAACATGCTCTCCTGACATACCAAAAACAATCTCCAGACCATAAGGATAAGTAAGTCCAGCCTTAGTAAACCTGAGATAGAACCAAGCCAAAAAGATTCCAGTCATACTTAAGAGAGGCTTAGACTTTCACAACAGGCACAGCATTAACACCAGTGAAATTAGCCCTAGTTATAAAAACTCTTACTGATTTTTATGTGATTTCATGGAAACAAAAAAGTCCATCCACCACTAGCCTTTCCACTCAACTGTACACCATCCTCTCCACATCCAAATCTCCTGCTCTACGCTCACGTGAGGGTCACATGAGAGTCGGGTGTCACTGTCCATTTCCTCACATCCAGAAATGTGTCTTTTCTTTACACCACACTCTGTGAATAACTGCAATGGAAATCTACCCAAATAGATTGCAACAACAATCCTTTCCATGTCATCAAAAAAAATAAATAAGAATCAAAAGCACATTCTCCACAGTGTCCTTGTTTTTCCACAAGCCTGCAGCTGCCTGCAAATTAACTGCAACTGTTTATAGACCCTGTGCAGGGGAGGAGAGCCAAAAGTGTTTCACTCTCAAGAGACTCAGCAAAGTTACAAAGAAAACATTTTAGAGAAACAACAACAGTTGGACTAAAAAACTTAGTTTAAAACTAGAGAAACAAAACCACTTCCAGCTAGTACTTATGAGTAACTGAAAATGTAAGAAGGTAAATGACGAGGACTATGCTGCTGAATTCAGGTAACTGGTATGAAATATAGAGTTACTGTTCTCTGAGAATCACGCATACACATCATTCTTACAAAAAGAATATAGAAAATTGTACTGTGAGAATAGTTTAGGGATGAGACCAGAGAACAGTACTGCTAACTAATCATCTGAACATGCATTCCCAACCTGACGTAACAGTCAAAAGAGTTAATGTGACTTTGGGGATCTATTCGCAGGAAAACCTTGAATGGAAGAATGTGCTTGTAGCTCTCTGAAATGATACAACGACTGGTCTGCTGCTCACACTTCGAAAAGAAATTGGAGAAATTGACAATATTTTGAAATACATGGCAGAAAATAAAACATGTTTCTATGCAGTTTTCTGGAAAGAATTTCAAAAACATCATAACTTGTGTCAAGTTTCAAAACATCCTAACTTGTCACTGCTGAGAGCTACAAACACATCTCCCACTCAAAATTTCCTGGCGAATACATCCCCAAAATCACGTTAACTCCTTTAACCAAGATGTTAGCCCGGGAACGCACATTCAGATAATTATTTAACAATCTCGCTGGTACAAATTATAACCAGCGGTTCCAGCGACCAACAGCGATTTCCACCAGACAACTGGAGGTGCCCGACACTGGAAGGCTCCGAGCACTGAGCTAACAAGAGAACAGGATCCGAGCAGTGACCGACCGGACACTGTGCCTGAAGTAGAGACTCCCAGGACCTGCAAGGTCCCGTTGGACTGGACGGCCAAGGGGGCAGGAACGCGGTGTTGGGGTCCCAGCGGAGCCGGACGGACAGAGCCGCTCCCGCCCGGCCCGGCACGATCCAGGGCCCGCGACACCGACCTTCCTGCGGCTCCTCTCACCTGCCCGGCACCTTCGCGCCGCTCCGCTTCCAGAACTGCTTCCTGCCCCCGTCGCTCGCCATGGCGGCGTCACCTCATCCCCCTCCGTGCTCGCGGCCCCGGCCCCGGCCCGCTCCCTCAGGCTTCACTCCCTGCCATTCCCTTCCACAGAAGCACCACTGAGCGCCGCCATCTTGGGACCGGAAAACAACGCCGCGCCTTATTCGCCCTCCGAAGAGGCCCGGAAGTTTGAGCCAACCAGAAGTGAGATTGCTGCCGGGTTGGTCTGGCCGGGCCAATCACAGCGAGGGGATGCTGGGGGCAGGTGGGCGAGGCTCCGGGCAGCTCCCTCTGTGGGGGCTGCGCCGGCCCGGCCCGAAGACCCGTCACGGTGGTTCCCGCGGGTGTTCCCTTTCCAAAGTATTCCTGTAACTCAGTGATTGCTTCGCGGCTCTCCGAGTGTGGCGTTTTCAGACTTTAATCCTTTTTAATTGAACCCTAAAGAGCAGTTCCTCAGAGTACTGCTTAGAAATGCAAAACTCGCCTTGTAAATGGTTGAAGACATTAACTGAAGATAAGCAGGCATCGGCTTATAATAAAATCTATCACATTTTCTCTACTTTATCTTTTTACAATTATTTCCATCTATCAACCCAGTTACTTGGTGGGGGCTTTAATCTTCCTCTGTTTGAAAATTCTCCAGTCACTGTACCCACTTCATTTATGGCTTTGAAATGGTGCAAGATTGAGGGGTTTTATTTGTATCTGTAGATTTCCCTGAAATTTTGATCCAAGGATGCAACACTTATGCCAACAAAATAAGTTTGATTTTATGTTATTCTTTAGAGTATGGCTCCTGAGAAAACAGTGCTGAGTAACAGGATTTTTTGTTGCATCTCCGTGCAATTTAGTGTATTATTGAACATATAGACCATTGTTCAGGGAACATCCTGCCACAATTAAGCCAAAAAACTGGCGTGTAGTACAAAACCTGATCTGCAGTGCAACATTTGTTCTTTAGTATATATTTCATGTGGAAGTTATTTCTTAAGAGAAAAGAGTTTTTCTTCCTGCTTTGGGATTTACTTTCGTTATTGCTTTCTAAGAACTGACAAAAATGAAATGTTTCACAGTTCTTGCTAGATCACAGTCTACAGGTGACGGCTGTAATGTCAAAGCTATTTATAGATACATATGCTGTAGGTAGTATCACCTGGTCTATTCCTGTCCTTTGAGTAGGATACCTCTTACAGATTCTGGACATTGGGTATCATCAGCATTAATGGAATACACAAGAAAAATAAATGTAATATGATCTGTGTCTGTTAGTTAAAGTGAAATGAAACCTGCAAAGTCATGACTGGAACTTTGCTTGGTCGTAACTAGATAAACTTAAATTATACTTGTGGCTGTTAGAATACAAAAATAAGGTATTTCAGTTGTGACAGTCAAAAAAGTAATGAATAAAACATACATTCTGTAATTAGTATTAATATGGATGTTAAAACTGTGTTTCAGTTATTTTTATTTGTTCATTGTTCATATTTCTCTAAGGGGAAACATAGTTGGATTCAGCCTAGATAGCCTGAGCCATCTGTCATCCTTATGACAGTTGACCTGAATCCCGAAGTGACACCATTTAACTTTTGTGTCAGTCTGGCGCAGCCACGTGGAACTTCGGGTTTATTTTAGCAGTGGAGGTTTTGCTGAGTTACATAATCAATTCAGTACAAGGTTCACTGTATTATTAATATTTCGTTATATTAAGTATATGTTACCTTGTGCCTAAGTTTTTTATGTGTTGCAGAATTTTGTGCTGAAACAACTGACTGTTGCATGGATTGTTCCCATGAGCAATAAACCTGACCAGCAAATGGCTCTACATTTGTATCAAGAACTGCAAGTGCCCTCCTCTGCTACTGCGAAGGGCTACTGCCAGTTTTAGACCTGTGTACTGAAGCCCTGCAGAGCCAGCTGCTGTTGACTTTCAAGAAGGCAAGGACACTTTACATTCCTTTTCCATTCATTTTTATATTTTCTCCTTATCCTGAGTTTTATTTTATCCCTGACACAGACCTGTGTTTCCAAGGTTCTGGAGACATAATGGATTTGAAAGGAGAAACCTTTCAAGACCTCATCAGGTAAGTTAAGTGCAATTCTTTATGCCCATGACTCAAGGTGATCTGGCCACAAAGAGTGTGTCCTTGAAGGGGGCTTATGAAACGGTACTAATTGAGTGTCACAAGAAGGTAATTTGACAGCTACTGAAGGAAAATTTGGTCTGAGCATATATTTTAGCAGTGTTACTGGTTAACTTTTCTGGTTACAGTAATGTAGCATGAGAAGCTGAGGGTGTGCCCAGGTTCCATTGTCAGTCTCTTTCAATTGAGGGGAACTGCCAGTGTCCAGGTGCTGACATTCAAGGAGTGCAGCAACACAGCAGTCACTGCTGAGACTCACCTACCGCAGCTGCTGAGCACAGTCTTCAAGAACACGCAAACATCCAAACCAGCTATTTCAAATCTGCACAGCTGTATTAACTAGGCTTCACCTCATGAGGACTGCAGTAATATTTCAGGTACCATTTGTATGGGAATCTTTGTTATTTCAGAGCAATGAAAAATATTAAAATATCTACTGTAGTACTTGGTTTGTTTCATGAAAAGTTGTATGCAAGAATTTATAGTTAAGAAGAGGTCTGTTGCCAGTATGGTCAAATAATGTATTGAGCTACAGAGAGTTTTGTATACTTCTTTTTCCTTTTCTCCCTTTTTTTTCCTTTTGAATTTTTTTTCTTTTTTTTCCCTTTTGCATTCCTTTTAACTTGAGCATTTTTCAGAATCAAGTAACTGCATACAGTTGGTGACTGTTATCGAGGATGCTGGGGAAGTTACTGTATGTTCTAAAATGTACACATGTAGCCATGCTCTTGGCTGATCAAAATTAGGAGTGTTGTGGCTTGCACTAGCAATGTTTTGAAAAACCTAGGCACTGAGGTGTTTATTTAGTGTGATAGCTGGTCAGCTGTGCATCCAGGTGGACATTCAGTTATACCAATTTGGGTTTTACCTCATCTGTTCTGGAAAGCTTCTGCTGGTATAGCTGTGCTGGAGTGGTTACAAAGGTGGACTTTTCTGTGGAGGTGAAGTGTGTTTCAGGAAAACAAGCTTTTCTGATGACAGATGTGAGAGTATAGATTGATGCTGAACATAAACTAAGCTGACAACAACACTTTCTTGCTAATTTAGCTGCACTCAGACCAGGAGGATTTGCTGATAAAGTTGTATAAGCTGGGGAGTGCTTTTTCATGCTGATCCTTACACTGCTGTGTCAGCAACATGCTGCAATGTCGACATAGCTGTGAGGTGTGGCTTAAACTCACTCTACAAGCTGATAAGGCCATGTGTCTCTACATGCTTTTTTTTTTTGTTTGCTTTAATAAGGAAAAAAAATTGAAGTGAATTTAAATGAGACATTTCCATGCTGAAGCATTATTTTCTGCACATTTTTACTGGAAGTTCTTCTGAAGTACAGAAGGCTTTTATGGTTGCTGGTCACTGTTTTGTCTGGTCCATGGGCATGCCTTTCTACCAAGCCGTTTTATCCATGTACTCTTTTGTAAATATCATGGAAGAAACAGTTCTTTAAAGTCAAATTCAGCAAATGGAGTGAAGTTCCCAAGCAGGCTAACCCAAAATCAGAATTCAGATAGAATCAGAGAGAGAAAGACAACCATTATTCTTGGGCAGAAAACAATCCCAGAGTGTACAGTACTTGGTACTTGGACAAAAAGATAAGAGGCAAGGTAACATAAAAGGAATAAGCAATCATGTAGAACCATGAAAGAAAGAAAACAAGGATGTTTAAGAAGAGGGATAAGCAATAGCTACATTCAAAAAGGTTAGACATGCTCCAGAAAATCACATAGTCCCAAGACACCACTTTCAGGGCAGTGCAATTTTTCTCCAGAAAATTGGAGAGGAAAAAAGAGAGAAAGAATCAACATGAGAGTAATGGCCAGGAGGAGTCATCATTGAAGATGAGCCATCACTGTAGCATTTTGTAACTTTTTCTCTGTAAGTGGCCTTTCCTGTTAGATATGAATTGAAAAAGATTTTGAAAATGATAGCAGATTTGCCAAAATACATTTACATTGGCAGTGCACATGTATGGAATCATGCACACTCACACTCTATTTAATATCAGTGAAAGAAGGCTGTGAGACAAGAACATAAATAAATAAACAAATAAATAAATAAGTGCTGGTTTGTGGTAAATATCTTTGTCTCTTGTTTCTCTGTCTTGAAGAGTGATTGATGTGGGGAGTTCTCGAAAGTTGTTATTCACGAAAATATTAGTGACAGTTTCTGCATTTTAGGTGAAGATTTTTAGCTTTATTTTTGTCTGTATTAACACATCAATTGACACTGCCTGTTGGGTGTAGCCTGGAGCTGCACTCTGTGTCCAAGGACTGCTGCTCACCAGCAGCCCAGTGGGTGGAAATGCTCTTCCCTGAAGTCTGATGCAATATGCAGTTAAGGCTTAAATGACTCAGAGAAAGAAGGATGTTTTTAACTGTAAGTATTGGGTAGAAGACAGAGAAGTTGGCAAAAGCAACAGGTCCTCTTTCAAATGTATTTCTAGTTCCTTGAAATTCCACCTTATTGTGTCCCTGTACATACAGTGAGTGATTCACATAGCATTACAGCATGGCAGAACTTCAAACACAGATAAATAAATCAATGCATATTTAGCTTTGAGCCATAATAATTCTCTTCTGTTCACTGTTAAGCAAAACTTATTTTCTTTAAATTATATAGTTCATATCAGTTTCTGAATTTCATGTTCAATTTACTATCCGAACAAGGTGAAAAGCAAAATCGTTGGAGCATTAGTTTATGTTTCTTGAAGTTAAAAGATCTCGAGATATTGGGGGTGCATTAGAAATGCCAGAAGACCTGCTTAGTACAGTGACTTGATGAGGAAATAGGCAATAGCATTTCTCTAAGGTCAGTAAGAGTAGAAAACTCCTTGGAATAGACACAGAACCGACCCCTCCCCCACCCCCTTTTTTTTTTTGCAAATAAATAGCAAAGCTATTGCTTTAGTTAAAAACTGGTCATGAAACAGGACAGAATGTAAAAGATGTGTGTCTGGAGCTTTTCTGAATCTACAAATTGCCCTTTTTTTCTCTTAAGAATCATCTGTAATGTACTTGAGTGCAAAACTAGATTTGGGCATGTTATAAGGGAGTGAGCAGCACTGTCAAATCCCCTAGGTTTCTGTTTAAAACAGCCACACTTACCTTACTATGTGCCTCACTTTTTTTCTGCATTTCACAGTTTGTATTATTGAATTTTTTTTGAGAAAGTACCTGAAACATAGTGTCTTGTAACTCTCAGGAATTCAACAGCAAGGTTAGGTGCTTTGGTTCAACCACTCTGCTTTGCTAATTTTTCTTCTAATGGACAACCTAATCTCAAATTTCAAGAAAAACACCAGACACAGAAAGAAATATTTATCAGTATTGCTTTTTTGTTATTTTAGCTCATTCTCTGGATAGTCTGTGTTTCTTTTCCTGTTTGGTCTATTGTTCCCAGAAGACGTATTCAGCATGGAGGCATTGCATTTGGCATAGCAGTAGCATCAGTCATGCCCTTGGTCCCTTCCTTGTTTTGGTCAAAAAAAGCTATTTGCAAGTAAGTCTTTAACTCCTCCCATGTATCTAAGAAGAATGGAGACATGATGATACATAGAAACTTCAATGTCTTCAGCAGATATTTTCAGGTATTAGAACACATCAAGCTGTGTGTTGACATCTACCATTTATCTCAAGAGCACACATTTGTTCCTTGCAATATTCATGACCGATTGCTGCAGGGTTTGGGGTTTGGGTGTTGGGGCTTGGGTTTCTTCTTTTCTCTGGTCTTGTCTTTGACTATCCAGCTTCATCACCAGTGTTTTTATGATTTTTTCTTGAATCTCTGTGTCTAAGCCTACCACTGACTTCTCTTTTCATGTCCCAAAGCCACTGCTAGTGCATTTTTCATGTTATTTGTATCTGTGGGAGTGATTCATTTTTGTGGGTATTCCTTGAAGATAACAAAGCCATTGCTATGCTGTTTGACCCTATTTATCACTCAATTAATTTTGATCCAAATGAGTATTAGAAGTTTATTAAGTTTCACTGTTTGCTCCTTAATCCATTTTAGGGTTTCTCTGCATAGCAGTTGAAACTTACACTTGAATGGGAAAGAGTCTTACTCCCTTCTTTCTTAGTGTTTCACATATTTTCAGCATTGAAATCCTTTTAATACAATTTCTGTAGATAAGGATTAGTGGTAGAGTAAGTTCAGGTAGTGTAAGGTGAATGAAAAATACCGGATAAAATAAAAAAGGTTACAGCTGGCCTTACAGTGTGCTGCATAGATATAATTTCCAGAAGTATCTTCAGTTCAATACATTATAGTTATTATTCAAGTCAAGTGAATTGCATCAAAGTAATATTTTCTTCTTCTGAAAGAGGAATGGAATTTACTATTTAAGAGGTAAGTCTGTACCAGGTCTCATGAACTGTCCATTAGTGAATATTTATTGCTGGTTTTGTGGTTTGTGTATGCTTTTGTTTGAATGAGAGCAAATGTAAACATGAGCAATGAGTATAGTGAAGATAATGCAGTTGGAGTTGTAGTAACAAAAGTCTTTCCAGCATGACTTTCAGTTGAAAAGAGTTACAGAGTGCTCCTAGGGTAATGCTGTAGGCTGCCCATTTTACTAGTGAGAGTGTTGGCAAGGCTTAGGATTTAGTAACAGAGAGTTTGAGAGCTTGGTGAAAGAGACATAAGCAAAATTATAGTGCAAAGCAAATGGGAGTAACTACAGATATTTGGGTGAAAATATATGATAAAGGTAACAAATTATTTTATACATTTGCTTTTAGGTGTTGCTGCTCCTTATCCAACAGCTATATTCTGTTAGTTGGATTTACAAAGTAGTCGTTAGCTAAAGATGATAAATGTTTTCCCATATTTAATATTGTTGGGGGAATTGGCAAAAATATCAAAACCCGCAATTTTGTTCTTTTTAGATCTTGTTACATTTGAGAAGTGGGTAGGAATACTACACGGTTTTCAGCTAAGTGAAAAAAAGACAACTCGGACTAAAAAGTGAGAATTAAATATTTTCCTATTCATATCACTTTCTGGTATAACACAGCATGTAGCATCATGGTGTAAAGTAATAAAAGAAAGAACAGCTTAGCTTCTAAACCTTGAAATGAAAATCCACAATTTTGCTTGAATGGTTTTGACAGTTGATTCAGGACTGGCAGTCTTAGTGCAAGAAATGAACTGAAAATACTGATGTAAAACCACCAGAGAGTCCCTAAGTTTTGAAGAGAAAATGATAAGGTAATCATAGGAAGCTCTCAGAAGTTAAAGCCATTTTAAATTGAAAGAACTCAAAGGTTTAACCTCTTCTACTGAAATCTTCAAGTATAGTGGTAATAATTGTAGTGTGCATGGTCAGTAAAATAAGATTTCATAAGTAACCAGAGGAAATAAATACATTGAATGCATAATTTTTCAAAGATCTCTCCAATCTGAAACTCAGCCATGGACTGTAGAACAGTACCAAAACTGAAATACTAACAAAGTTTGAAAATTTCTGTTTTATCCTTCTTGCTTTTGTTTTGTGAGAGGAAAGACTTGCTCAAGGAGATTGTGTCTTACACTGGACTAATTAATGTAGCTGAGGGAAGAACAGATGGATTTCTACCACGTCATACTATGGTCTTGTTCCCATGTTAATAATACTATAATTATTAATGTTATTACTATCTATCTGATCCTATGCCATCTTTGTTGTTTATGACTTACATAAATTTGTATGTGATGCTCTTCTGTTTGTACCAGTTCTCAGTCAATGCTGGCTGACATTTTTACTAATGCTCTAAAAATTCAAAAGCACTCATGGCAAAAATCAAGAGTTGCAAGTAGTGATAATGGCAATCACTACTACAGAATGTAGCAGAGCCATAACATGAATTAGTCATTGGAAAGTAATACTAGAGAAAGTGTTGTTAGTTTCAGTTATATTGCTGAAAACTTTGCTATGCTTTAGCTATAATTCATTGGTCCTGACTGTGGTTTTTACTGTGTGAAAAATCTATGTGCTTTGTGCAGAAAATCAGAGGAGATGATCATAATACTCTCCTGGGCTGCACAACCTATGAATTGCTCTCAAAGCTATTCCTTTTTGAATTTCTTGGTATTATTCAACTCTCTTTGGCTGTATTAAACTTTCAACAGCATTATATTGTTTTAGGTATGGAATAGGTATATATATTAATGTGTATTAGATACAGATGCTTACTCTTATTTAGAAATCAAAATGTGGTTTCATTAGAGTATCACCAAGAATGGTGGATTTTTCATCTTTGTGGCCAAAGGAAATTTAATGGAACAAATTAATTTAAATTGCTGTGTCTAAAGTCTCAAAATGAGCATTCTTGTGTTTGTGTAGTGAAGAAAGAGGCTACCTCTGCATAGTTTTTAGTCCAACTAAAATATAAACTTCTGTCTGGAAATGTGCTCTGTCTCTTCACTGAGAGGCTGGGAGAGTTGGCACCTTCTCCAACATGGCTCATGGGAAGGGGTATAAATTGGAACCTTTTCCTTTGGAAAAAGTAACAGGCAATTTCTTCATAGCTCTTAAATAATTACCCAGTTGAAGTGTGAATATATGGGAACAGCAAAGGAATAAATCACCACGGCAGCAGCTATATGTGATTTTTGTAGCATCCCAATTTTCTCTCTCTTTCACACTGCACAATAGAAGAAAATGTCCACTTTATTTCATTGGTAATAGTTGGCAGTATGCTGAAAACCAGTAAAATTAATGAGAAAATTATTATGGCAGAGAAATACCAGTCAGTTTTCATCTAGTTCTTAGAAATTATGGATCTAGGAAAAAACTGCCTTCAGTAGGCTTTGAATTTGACCATGATGTTTTTCATAACACCTTTGTTGTTCCTTAACATTTCAGTATCTAACATTGCTTAGGAAATCTTCTGTTGTATTTATAAGGTTGAAGCTTGTACTTTTGTTTTCACCCATCTCAAAATGGGACACAAACATATATGTTAATAATCCTTGTTTGCATTCAAGTTCTCCTTTCTTGAAGGCAAAGAGCTATTCATCAGCACTCTGCATCTCATTGCTCTTTTCAGTGTGCTCAAGCATGTCTGTAGAGGGACTGAGGTGCCCTTGGCTCTACTGGAAACATTATGTCATCATCTAAACAAGATGCTGTTATGCCAGGAAAGGATCAATACTTTGATGAGTAACTGCTGGCTCAAAACTGCATTGTTATTTTATAAAGGACCACTTGGAACACATTCCAATGCATTTCCTGTGGTATGAAGCTCTAGGGATTTGATTTGTCTCTCTGCCCAGGAAAATGAGTTGATTCATCTGTAAATACATGTCTGCCAACCTCAGATAATAAGAAAAAATGCACCTTCTGCCCACAGAAGGCTTCAGCCATTTAAGTAGTATACTCTTTGTGAAGGAAGTACTTCACATCCCAACAATTAATTCAGTGGGGAAGAGAGGAAAAGCTTTTAGCCTTTTTCCTGCTGCTGAGACCAGACGAGCCCACCCTTGGGGCTGCGTGACCACACAGCCCTGGCAGCGCTGCATTTCATGGGGTGCAAGGGCTGGCAGCCCCACAGAGGCTTGACTTTGAGGGGATGAGTGCTGCAGAGTTTGAAAGGATGCAGTGCTGCAGACATTGAGAGGGTGCAGTGCTGCAGAGTTTGAGAGGGTGCAGTGCTGCAGACATTGAGAGGGTGCAGTGCTGCAGTCCATCCTGCTGCTGCCAGCCCACTCCCCAGCCAGGCTGCAGTGCCAGTGCTGACATCTGTGTCTGCCTAGGGATCTGCAGCTGAGACAAGGCGGAGCCACAGGCCCTGGGCCAGTGCATTGTGAAAGGCAGGACAGATAGAGCTAAAGGGCTCTGTGCTGGAACAAGCTCAGCTCTCTGCTGAGAAACAAGTCTTGGAAGAGCTTAGTGTTGTTCAGAGTGCTAAACTAGCATTACTTTGGATAATATCAGTAGTATACAGCAACCAAGGATTATGTAACTGGTTAGCAAAATGGAGTAAAAAACTTTTTCTTGTATCCTCTTCATGCAGTTGGAGGTGGCTGTAGCAAAAACGCTGTATGGAAGTGCTGTAGCTCCTTAGGAACAGCCTGTCATCTGAGGGGAAAACATTACTTTGCTAGATATCAAATCATCATTTAACCCTCCTGTTGACTCCTTTAATTCTTCTATTGACGCAAGTCCCAGGTAACCCAATTTGAGGATTTAGATGCATAAAGACATGGAATTATTTTGTGATGCTCTTTTTCCATTTATATTGATGAGGAAAATAATGACTCCAATAACCTTAAGAAATATGGGAGAGGAAAAAAAGGAGAATTCAAAATCTTTTCCACTAGAAATAAATTTTCCTAATACTTTTTAGATTCATTGTCTGTTTATACTACACTTGATAGAGACTCAGTACCTAGTACAGTTTTGAGTGAATTTGATTTGTCTAATAGAGAGAAGTTGCTCATTGCTGTTATCAGAGTAAACAGATACATTTACCTTGACAGAAGGCATTCTTAACAATGCCTACTCACTCCTATCATACTTGTTCAGGCCTAATTTGTCAAAAACACTCTCAAGTTCTTCCTTGTGTTCTGGGGTGCTGAAAATCTTGAAGAATTAATTTCCGTTCTAGCTCAATTTAACTGTTACATGCCACCATCAACACACTGATTATAACATAAGGCTTGTAAGAGTTTAAAAATTATTGACAAAAATAATGCTTCTTTTCTTCTAACCAATGCAGAACCTGCTTTTCATACAGGAACAATGTGATTCTCTACACCTGGAATGCAAGTTCAGCCTGAATACTTATTTTACCTTAAAAGAATTCCTCAGTGTTTGTTTCCTCTTTTGTTTCTTTCAACACTGAAGCCATATGATCTTCCAGCTGAAGAAACAGGCAAGGAACTTTAACATTGCTCTTGTGAAAAGCCTTTCATAGCATCCATCAGCTCCTGCAAACTTCAGTGGGATTGTTCATCTCTTTGATACCAAGGAAAGAGGATCAATATCTGAGAGATCTATTGTAAGCTTAGGAGTCCTGAAGAAATCAGCCAGCAATAGGCATCTATGGTTCTCTGAATGTTTATTCTTTCATGCAGTCTTTTTATTCTTTTGCCACCTGCTCATCTAACCTGCATTGTTATTGATTTTTATCTGGCAGGTAGGCCTCAATATACACATGTACGATGTCTAGCAGGAACTGAACCTAGGTGGTAAGGTTTCACACTGCTCTGAGAAACACTGATTTTTCTAAAGAGCCCAGATACAGATATTATGAATTTTTAAGAACTGTAACCTTGAACAAAGACTTTTTTTTCTCAGAAATAATCTGAGAACTTTTTAACAGACACAAGAAGAAAGAGCCTTGTGTGCTTTTGAGAGGACTGGGCTTTATGACTTGGTCTCTTCTGCTAGAATTAGTCTGCTTCATTTGTTCTCTATTATGCAACAAACTGAACTTGTATCATTGTATAAGTAGCATTGTATATGCATCATTGTATAAGTAGCTCTCACTATCCTTTCACACAGGATCAATGTTTTTTCTTATTTAAACAGGCAAAAATAAAAATTTATCTTACTATTCCTCATATAAAAGTATCATCAAAGCCCACTGTCTTGGTTTCAGTTTTCTGTTGACCAAGTATTGGACTTTAAATGTTCAGTTTTCCCTATCAAAGGAAGGACATAGCTCAGGAGCATCTTCCCACTTGCAGAGGAGGAGCCAGGGACTGCTTTCTTTGCCACCAGCATTTCCATCCTGTGTGCTACCGTAAACAGAGTTCAGCATTTACTGATAATTCCTCTCTGAGAAAGAGCAAGCAGTTTTCTCTGAGGTTGTTATTAATATCTCATTATGATAAGAGATCTCCATGGAGTCTGCCAGCAAAACAGCTGTTGGAGAAGATGTGTTGATACTGCTCAGTGCTGTAATGGTTTGGTAATCTCAGTTTTGAAGATAAGTCAGGCATCATTTACAGCATGTCCAGGTGTTAGTCAGCTGCAGGCCAAAGAGATCTGGCATGATGTTTGAACCTGGCCTTTTTCATGCCAGCGTGACCACTGGGCTGCTAATGTGAATCAGCATTTTTGGAACCTACCTACTTTGATAATAGCATTAGTGTATTAGGACACAAAGTCTCTTTTTTAGAGTAACTGCAACATTGACAACTTTGTGATAGAAAAATGTTAATATGGGAAAAGAGAACAGTCCTTCCTGAATTTTCAAGGGAACATCCTACTTTATCCCACACTTGGAAGTGTTGTCTGTATATAGAGAAGAATGATTGGAGGGTGATTTCTTCTTGAGATGAGTAAAAATTTATGCATTTTTCTTTATCTATTTTTAAGGTGGGTTTTTGTCAAGTCTTACTTTCCCTATACGCACTTTCCAGAGATTTAGCAAAAAATTATTGACTTAAAAAAGAATTCTTCATTATTCCAGTTCTGTGATAGCTGTGTCTATACAAACTCATAGAAAAGCTGCTTGAAGAGCAGTAGTAAAAACTGTGCCAAATACATTCAGCTGTTTACTTTCAAGCTAAGAAATGCTGCAGGGATCTCGGCATATGGTCCCCACTATTTCAAATCTGAGGAAATTCCCACTGGGTCTGAGACCAAACACTTTCTTGCAGCCATTTGGTGAGGCCTTTACTACTGTGTGTTTTAAAGGCTGTGATGGTTAGCAGCCTCTCACTGCTCCAGAATCCAGCTGAGCTGCCCTACAGAGTGCAGTTCAGTTTGCCTTGGTTGCAAGCACAATTCAGCCACTCTCAGCTGTATTCTGCTTACTTAGAGCAATGATTAATTTCTTCCCAAGGCTTTAATATAAAAGTCATCTGCACTGAGTGATGGCCAGTGCTTCTGTCTTCTTTGCTATGTTTTATAACATCAAAGCTGTGAATGATTTTTTTTTCACATTAGAATTTTCAGAAAAAACATCCCTTACATTCCTGTTTTTATTCTAGAGGCCCTACAGAAGCCAGCTGAAAACAAACCAGTAACTGAAAATTAGGGTGTTTTTTATGTAAGAGGCAGCGTTAAACCTCTTTAAACAGTACATACTATTTATTGATTAATATATAATTCATACATAGTAATAAAAAGCATTGATACAATCTGAGGAAACCTTTCCTTTCTCCTCATTCATTGTTCACCATTTTGGTGTTTTTAATATGTATTTATTCTAAGCAGGAATCAGGACCTTATAGGGGTTAACACCCCTATGATACTGCCTGTAAAGGATATAAAAGTTGATTGTAGACTGCAAAGTTAGTAGGCCCAATACTTTCTACATTTGATCAAAGTAATTATGGGTGCCAAAGCATTCCCATGGTTTCTCATCGACGCTTTTCTGCTGCAATTCAGACTGCTGCCTGGCTATGGGATGTCAACTGCATTGCAGCTTGAGAAAAGAGGGATAACTATTAAAACCAATTAATGTTGATTGTCCTAGAATATTGTAACAAAGAAAGTGTTTGTAATTGGAACTGTTTCCAACAAGCCTTGATACTATTCTTAAAGTTGCATCATTTTGCATCAAAGAGAAAAATCTTATAATTTGTTTAACAACCAATTATATGATGAAACCTTTTGCCCACTCAGAAATGAACTGGATTTTAAAGCACAATGGAAGAACCAGGCTGTCTGAGAGAGCTTCCCATGGACATTGTAAAGGTCAACCAAATTCCAAGCCAACCATTTCCCCCACAACAAATAGTAGGAAATGAGATTGTATATTAGAGACGGTGCTCTTCATGTTATTTTGTGCATTTGTGCTATGCACTGCCCTAGAATACTTAAGAACACCTGAGCTATCCCATACTACAAAATCTCATGCAGGATTTGATCATTCACTAGTAGCTTACTCTAAACAAGATGATTAGTTTATAGGTTGGTTTTCTGCTTCTACTATCAGTTTTCAAATATTCGTGTCTCCCAAGAAAACAAAAGATTATTTACTAAAGAAGAAAATGCATTATGCCTTCCAAATTAATTGGCAGGAATAAACTTGAAACTTGACTGTTTGTGTGGTCTAGTTATTGCATCATCATGAAGAAGCTTCTTCACCAAATTAAAGAGACACAGCCTGTCTGTGCTTACCATGCTCCTGTACGAGTCAGAGATTTCCATAGAAAATGTATCAACCTGTGGATTTCTGATCAGTGGAGGATACTGTGTACCTGTTCTTAATAAAAAAATATGACACCTTTTTGAGTTTAGCTGGATTGATTGAATCTTTGTTGAGTCATTTATAAAAATGTCCCAGCAGCACTGGGTAGTATGTGTGGTTTGGAAAGACTTTATGGACATGACCAAGTTATTCCCATACAGTCAGCTGGAACATGAGAAAAGGAGGATGGATGGTATGATAATACCTCAAAGATACCCTAGAAGAGGGTTTGACTGAACATACCCTGCCAGCTAGTGCTTCTGGATTCCTAAACCAAAAACAGGAGTCTTCTGTTAGCACTTGCCCCCTTACAGCAACAGCATCTTTGAGACCATGATAATGATGAACATGGTTGTGACTTCACAGAACTGCCATTTCACTAGCTGTCCATTACATCTTTCAATAAAAAATAGAGATGGAAGGAATCAGACATTCTATTCTATTTATTTAAGGTGTGATAGATCACTTGTAGCAGTGGACAGATAAGCACTATGTGTTGCATTATTGGTAAATTGGGGAAGAGGAAATAATGAGGTGACCTATTCAGCCAAATACTGATGTTGTAGAGGATGTCTCTGTAGATTCAGTTCCAGATGGGTGAATGCAGGATTTATTTGAGCCTGATAATAAGTTCACCATTACAAAACTCTTTAAAACCAGGGTATTTTAATTTGGTGGTTATCAAGATGTTTCTACATTAGCTGCTGTCTCAGGAAGTTACTGAAATATCAGCTTGAGGTCATTATAACTTAGCCATCATTTTTCTTGAAACCTGTTTGGCTTTTTGAATACTTGAACTGTAGCTGGAACTTGAAACACATGAAACTATGGAAGATCAGGTAGTGGCAATTAACTCTGAGTTGTCCTAACCCCTTTTTTGCCAGGTGCCCATGATGATTTGGAGCCTTGGATGACATACAAAGGCCAGTAAAGGTAGGAGAGGTGCATTTTATTTAATGTTCTCTAAACCTTGGAAACTATTACACCAAAAGTGAAGCTGATAAAACCATATAAATGCTCTAGTCTTGTGGCCCTGGGCCAAATTTAAGTTTTGATCTACCTTAGCAATATGGTTCAGAGCAATAATGCAGTTTTGAAGCAAATACCTTGGTAAACTTCATTTACTGTCTGTTAGGTAAGTTCTGAGGACAGCTGTGGTACCCGTGAAACCAATTCTATTTGGAAGAAAACCAAATCACGTGCTGCAATGCTTTTCAAGAACGTTCCTGATTTGGTTATGGACTATGCTGCCGAAAGGTGCTCCAGTTTCTGCCTATTGCTTTTCCTTGAGCATTGGACCACCTACATAATGGAGATGTCTTAAATGGGAAATCAGTTCACATCTAAATGAGGGGGAGCCTCCCAACCCTCATATAATCAATATGTAAGGAGTCTTTGCACGACACACTTTGATCTTACTGCACTTCTAGTAGAGGAAAAAATGAGTTTAATTAGAAGTTCCCTTGGCTAAGACACTAATCCTGGGATTTAGGTAGTAAAACTCTTGAGGTCTCCCTGCTAGGGAGTGTTATCAGCCATGAGGCATGATATTCTGCTGCTCAAACCTAGGCATGTAGTGCTGTTCTAGATGTAGAGTAGCTGTAGGAAACCCACCCTGGCCACCAGCTGCTGCTGCAGAGCATGTGGGTCTTTTCTGAGGCCCTGTGTCATAATCTTCCTGTTCCATCCAAGAGGCATCTTGGCTATCCAGAGGCCTCTCAATTGGCACTGGCCACTTTTCTTTAGGCAGCTGGATCACAGTTGGGTTCAGCATCCAAGCAAGTGCTAAACAAAACAAAACAAAACAAAACAAAAACAAAAACAAAAACAAAAACAAAACAACAACAAAAAAAAGTGTGGCTGTGAACAATGTCAGAAAAGATTAGAAATCCAATGGCTTCCATGGCTTAGGTCCAAATCTAGCGTTTTGGTGTCTGTCCAGGGAGTGGAAGGGGGATAGGAAGTGATGGTGAAGACTTGCATTTTAAACCTGCTTTACCCACATATGTTTATGCCTTTTCATAATTCATATCTTTGAAAGTAATTTAGGAGACAACACTCTAACACTCTCATTAGGCTGTATCTCACTCTCTGTGAAGCAAGCATGATTTATTCTCATATATCACACCCTCTGTTGAGCTAAATAGATTACCAGAGAGTTGAACACAGAAATGAGAAACTTCAAACATTTTTAGGATTAGCAAATTAAGTTTCAAAGATAAAGAAGTCTAGCTGCATTATACTTTTTTTCTTTACTCTGAAGTGTTAAATAGTGGGTGAGGTGTTAACATCGTTATTACCCAGTGAATTTGGAGGTTCAGGTAAATGTTTTTACACCTGGCTGCACATGCACACCTGCACCCATACCCACATGCTTTGCAGCATTTTCAGAGAGTGAAAGGAATTAACATCTTTCTTCGGTTTTGTCACTACTCATATTGCTTTATATCTGATAGTTTTCAGAGAGCCACGTCGTCATTGATTCAGTTATGTAGGAGCAGTTTGTCTGTTTTAACCCAGCCGTGTGTTGTGCTGCTGTTGACACTGCTATGCATGTGTCTCTAATCAGTCACATGAAACATCCATTGCCTGTCTTCTGAAACACTGTATTGTGACTACAGGGGTTTGCACTGGTTAAAAAGGGAAGGTTTGGTTGGGGGGTTTATCACCTTCTGCTCATCCTGTTTGTAGTGGGGTACTATCATCTTTTTCTAAGTTCTAAGTTTCTAGTTGCATTTCTGGTTTTTCCTGAGACAATCTGTAGCACATTTCTCCATTTCTCTCTCCCCACTTCATGTTCTATCCCACGGTGTTCATAACGCTTCCATCCAAGACCAGAACGGTTTGTGATGTTGAGATTATTAACCATATGGTACAGTGAGTAAGTCACACATGCTTTCTCAGTAGCCAGTGATTGCTGGCTGTGAAAGACACATAGCATACATCAGCTTCTGTCCAACGAATTCTAGTCACAGCCTCATAATTTTCTAAAAAAAACAACAACAACAAAAAAAAAAAAAAAGCAAGAGGAATGAAATGTTGTACAAGTCTAATTCGACTGAATATTTATTTTAACTCAACGCTGCTTCCCTGGTTTCTATTATAGTTGCTGTTCTGTCCCTTTATGGGCTTATGCCCATCCTGCTGTGACAGAGGAGGAAGTTTCTCACACCTAAATCTAGCAGGAACGTTTTATTGGTTCAAGTCTCATTATTGCATTTTCTTTTCTAATCAAGACAAAGAATCTGCCATTAAGAATACAGGGGGTTTTACCCACTTATAGATACAACCATAAAAGCAATTGGTTTGGATGGTTCCTCTGCACTCAGGTTCTTTTGATTACTCCTAATTGTCATTTCTCATCCAAAATGGCTTAGAATTATGTCTTTCAGACTCATGATTTTTGCAAAACAGTTCACATTACACTGTCTGGAGATAGTTTTGAGGTGATTGATTTTTCAAAGCATTACACTGAAGCCTGATTCATAGTTCTGACTAAATGAGCTGATTGACTAAAACCCTGTGCAATCTTTTGAAAACATATACCTTTCATCAAAATCTACAATTTGTATAAATTGTCTTTCAAATGACATGTAGACTAGTCAGCTCTAAAGATGCTTCCAATAAAATGGTGTGCTCCAAATTAGTCAGCCATTGCCACCTGGTAAGACAAACAGATTATAAATGTTTATTATGTTGCTCTTCCATCTTTGAAGTTTCTTTTCAGTATACTCATAACTATCCCCAAGATGCCTGTCATCCCTTTGAACAACTATGAAGCTGGGTACAGCAAAGGTTCTTAAATATCTTTGTTTGCTAGAACTAAATATTAACTTCAGTTATGAGCTGAAACTCTGTTCACCATTGCCCTCTTTTTTGCTGTGCCTGATTTTATATTCCGTTCTTATCTTTCCATTTAAATTTAATACCAGAAAATCAAAGAGAGTATGTCAATTCAAGTCAACATGTATGCTCAGATGTCAAAAGGCATATGCATAAATAACTCTGCTTTGTGGATTTTATACAAAGTATTGGCAAGTATTTGCATTCTAGTATCACTGATTCAGACAACTTCATACCAACTGTCATCATCTCTACTACAGTAGTGATCTGAAAAACCATCAAAGTGAAGATTATTCAGACAAACTGCTTCAATACATCTTTGATCTTACCATTCAGAACCTTGGTCTGAAAAAGAGAATTTCACCCATATTTCTAAGCATTTACTTTAGGTTTATATTGTATTTTTAAAATATTGTACTAATCGCAGAAAGCAACACTGTTAGTTAAATCACATCAATTGACTAAACTTGTGCCTAGGAGTAATTTCACTGTTATTTAAAGAAAAAAAAACCCTTCCTTCATTCACCTTAAATCTGAAAATGCAACTTTGAAAGAATCTACAAATAGGATATTTGTCTTTACAAAGGTAGTTGTTATTAAAAAATATATTTGTGCACCTGTGAACTTTCCAATTATATAATGAATCAATAACATGACTGATTTAAATTTCATACACTCCTATATTTTCTGAATAACTTTATTCCGATAAAGGTGTTGTGTAATTTGCTTTATTCTTCTGAAATCAAAATGGTGGAATAGTTTAAATGAAAATATGAAAGTATAAATCTTGATTATAAATAATTAATTTTTCAAAATGGACTTCCAGCAAAGTTAACTCCATGATATTCAATTTTAAAATGACAGTATTCACAAGAAAGACAGAGTTTAATCTGTCAAATATTTTTAGTTTAGGCAAATGTCTTTGCCCTTCTGAGCATGCTTCTTCCTCACATAGTAATGCTGATATCTTGTAAATATGTCTTGCTGTGTCTTAGGTCCTCTCTTGCTCCTGTAAGAAGATGGAACTCAAGATCCTTCTTTAACCAATTATTCATAGTCTTGTGGAGGTAATGAAAAAGGCATAAGCCTGTGAATATCAGTCAAAATATCTTCCAGGAAGGCTGGTGTGAATGTTTGTGTTTCATAGTATATTTGGTAGGTGATAAGTTCAGAAGGAGAAAAATTGATGAAAATGTGAAGAACCTTCAAAATGTCAAACAGGAAGTGGGAGGATCTTTTGGTAACTGATGATTCGGCATTTCACTAGCTTCTGAGTGAGCTCAATCTACCTGTGTTCACAGGAATGATTACAGCTTTAGTCAGAAATGACACATCAGTGTCATCTCCCAAAAAAAAAAAAAAAAAAAAAAGAAAAAAAAAAAAAAAAAAAAAAATTTAAAAAAAAAAATTTAAATTGTCTTTGAAACAGATATCGAGCATGTTTTGTTTCCTGACAACCACACGTAGAGATTCAATTTGTATATGCTCCTTGGTGAACATGTCATACTGTGATTGCTCACACATNTTCAGTCTGTATCAGGTAGGGTTTTGGCAGCTACACAGAATCAAGAACTATTTTTAGGAGTGTAGATTCTTCACATATACATTCTGATGTCTGTGTTGTTTATGTTTTTTTGATTTATTAACATTGAAAGGCAACAGATATGTCCACTGATACTTGGAAATGAAGAATTGATTTGACTTTCATGGATGACATTGCTGCTCATATGCTTTTTTCAGTTTTATTTAGTACATTTAGATGGTACATACAGAAATATTTCCATAGTTGCCTAAGTACTAGATACTTTATATTGTTTCATCTGCTGGACTAATTAGTCCAACTAAGTATATCTTAGGTAATAATTGGTCTGAAGTATCATGACAAATAATGGGGCTGTGCTTATTTGCTAGTGTTGATAATCTGATAATCTATATTTCTATTTAGTTCCTGTGTTGTTAATAAGGCTATCCAGAACTGAAGGAAGTAAATAATATTTTTCACTGTGAGATTGTTTTATTTTAAAAATATTTCACTAGTTGATTATTTAAAGTCTTATACTCTCCAGATTTTTCTGCTTCAGAGAAACTTGCTACTGGTTTGGTTTATATTCTCTTTGGAAAGGGGCTCTTTCTACTGCCTCCACAGTCCATGTGATTTTTTTTTTTCTTCCCTGTGCTTTCCTATTATTTCACTTGCAGTATTGAGTACTAGTTTTACAGTGTGTTCTTCTAAAAGAGGCATAAAAATAAGTCTCTCCATCTTAAATGGAAGAATAATTTTCCTTTATTTTTTAGATTATGAAGGCCACACTGTCTGGTGCAAGTTTAAGAGCCCCAATATGGATTAGAGTCCTGCCTGCTGTAGCAAAGCATTTAGAGAAGCACTCTGGGAATAAAAGATCCAGTTAAAATGGCTCCACTTAGAAGTCTAAAAATGAGTTGGGAGAAAAATTGTTGCTTTGGTGATAGTAGGAATTTTTATGTTAACAATACTTTCATCCTGAAGCTCTTTTATTTCATGGATTGGAGCCCACACTTGAAATTTGTCAATAGTGTCATGCTGGTGGCACACACATGCCCTGTAATAGTGTAAAAAACCCTGCAGGCAAAGTTGTAAACCACCAAAAAATCTTACTGTTCTTATACCCAGAAAGTATAAAAGTTAGTACATGTGATGAAGGTTGCTATTGAACATGATACATAATTTGATAATACTTTGATACCAGAACTATAAAAAATTATCTGCCTGCCCGGAGTTATGGCTTTTTGGGGTTTTCTTAAGAACTGGTCCATACACATGATTCTGTAAAAAAAGCACCTGGGTATGCTCTAGGCAAGGTCAGCATGGGCCTGGTAAAGGACATTTTTTCTGCAGCTTTGAGGGATTGGAAATACCAGCAAAACTTATCTTGTAGGGAAAAATAGACTCTTTTATTATACAGTTGAGGGGTGGACAGAAGAGAGAAACTTTCTGATGTCACCAGCACTTTCTTCATAGACTGATAGAATCATAGAGGGATTTGGGTTAGAAGGGACCTCAAATACCACCTAGTTCCAACCCCCCTGCCATGGGCAGGGACACCTTCCACTAGACCAGGGCAATCAATGCCCCATCCAACCTGGCTTTGAACATTTCCAGGGAGGGGAAATCCACAACT
The DNA here is from genome assembly GCA_013400915.1 of Pardalotus punctatus. Classification (NCBI taxonomy): domain Eukaryota; kingdom Metazoa; phylum Chordata; class Aves; order Passeriformes; family Pardalotidae; genus Pardalotus; species Pardalotus punctatus. The sequence continues at coordinate 1,072,060 of VZTX01002193.1, read as the reverse complement.
CCTCTGGGCAACCCATGCCAGTGTGTCACCACCCTCACAGCAGAGAATTTCTTCCTAGTATTCAATCTAAACCTACCATTTTTCAGTTTAAAACCATTCCCCCTTGTCATATCACTCCATGCCATTGTAAAAACTCCCTCTCCAGCTTTCTTGTAGGACTCCTTTAGGTACTAGAAAGTACTGTCTGCTTTGATGCTGCCAGAGAGCATCATCATTCTGTCACAAAGGGACCTTTAGATTTCACTGTTTTTTGAAAGAATGCAGTTGGTTATGGG